>JAQQPU010011532.1:545-27759 GCA_029168905.1 Artemia sp. Kazakhstan ARC1039 | reverse complement strand
AAAAAAAACAATTTTTTTTTAACTGAAAGTAAGGAACAACATTAAAACTCAAAAGGAATAGAAATTATTCCTTATATGACGAAATACCCCCCTTGACTGCGTGTCTCGAATTTTAAAGAACGGCTGCTGAAATACAATGGCCTTTTAATTAGAATAGGAAGGTTTTTTAAAGTGCTAATAGCTTTAGCGTAAAGAGCAAGGTATAGAGGAGGGGACAACCCATCATATACGAAATAGTTTCGGTTTGTTTTGAGTTTTAGTGTTGCTCCTTACTTTCAGTTGAAAAACTTTTTTTTTAATTTAATCTCTGTAAGTGACGTTATGAAAAACGAAAGAAAAAAGTTACAGAATTAAATTTTAAATAGAAATGATGAATAAAAAACAAAGAAGTTTACAACAGATAAACCTAAAAATATTTTAGCTAAAATTGTTTTTTTAGCAAAACTGAGAATTGAGTATGTATAAAATAGTTATATTTTTAGTTTAAAATTTTTTAGTTTGTTAGGATCCGATATTTAAAATGACTGGATTGCTTTTCAAATAATGGTAACATGTTATGTGGTATCCCACAAGTTTCAGTTCTTGATCCATCACGTTGATCCACTTTTTATCTCGTTTATAAATGATTTGCATAGGTTTCCGAAAACAGAAAAAAATTTTCACCGAAACGTCCGTTTTTCATCGAATCATATTTCTGAGAACCGTTCTTTCAAGGCTGAACCGTCCTACGAACCGTTCTGTCAAGAGCATAGTTTTGAGCTTACACCTATCCACAAAACAAATTTTATTTATAGCATAATAAAATCGATAGCTAAACCATCAACTTAATAGCGTTCAACAACAATCACACGGAGCTTAAACAGCTGTTTACTAGACAATATGTCCGTTTTCTAAGAATGCTGGGTAAATGGGAAAAGAAGATCTTCATTAAAGCACCAAAGACATTGGAAGTAAAATCTGATTTTTAAATTCGAAATTTACACAACTATATATGTCTTGAAAAATCAGGAAAAATTGGGAATTAATTTTTTAATGAAATTACAGTTATGCAGGTTTTGGTGGTAGCGGGCGCAAACTTAAGCAAAAAGAGCTAGGGTGAAAAGTCTACAAAAAAAATAAGCTAAAACATATGGCACCGAGCAAGTTAAGGAGATGTAGCTTTCCTTTGAAGGTGGACTTGTCTTTGGGAATCAGCGAATTGCTAATGGTTGAATTTTTACGGATGAAAGTGTTGTTAGGTTCAACTAATTAGTTTTGCTAATTCATTTTCACGAGTCAACGTGGCAACACTGATGAAAATAGTATACTACCCAAGAAACTGCTATGGATAAGGGTGTATCCAGGATTTTTTCTCGGAAAGGGTTTTTTTTAGAGAAAGGTTTACAAAATAACTTAAAAAGCACATCGAAACTTGGTTTCTATGCATTTTTGTTACGTTTTTAAGAGTTGGGAAAAAATTTCAATGGGGGAAGGTTCAGACCCGGTACCCTCTGGATACAGCGTTGCCCATAGATTAAGAAATAATTTTATGATGTCCTCGGTACTATAAGACAAACTTAATTCTTCTGTCGGAGATTACCAAAAAACTTATATATATTGAATAAATATTTTATTCAAATATATGATCAGCCCTGTATATAAGTCTCATAATTTCGATCCATTGCGAATAAAACACATAGCAAGAACAAGTTTATTTAAAGAAAAAAAAAATTAAAAATCAATCTCAAACGTCGTTAAATTTCTAGTCAATAAACAACTCCTCAAAAAATCACAATCTAGATCTAATTTTTGTCATAGAATAATAACCATAAAAGATACGCCTATATATAATTTCATTTAACCTAAAAAAAAGAACCACAATATCTAGTGGCTTGATCTGTTGATTTTCTATTACATACCATTTTAGCAAGATGGCTAATTAATTAAGCAATCGCTTCTTACAAATTTGATTAACCCAGGCTTGGAACCTTTAAAAATAGTAAGGACTTGATTGCTATTTCCTCACCCTTGTACAGAGAATCCCTTCGAAGTAAAGACTGAATAATGAACCCCGAGAAGCATAATCTTCACATATTCGGACTGATACTTCTTAGAAACCTAAAACCTAAAAAAAAATCCAGAAGACTTGTACAATTCCTTAAAAATCCCTAAATAAAAAATTTTATCGGCAAGAAGACCAAAAACAAAGGAAAACATCTTAGCGGGGAAAACCCTAAAGTGAGCACTATATTGGATGGCGGCGAATGATAACGCTGGATTACGTTCTTCATGCTAGTCAAAGTGTACTGTGTCACTTCGTAATGTGCACACTTCGTAAAGAAAAACTCAGGAACTGCCGCATATATGCACTCATTAATCGGTGTTGCCAATTCAAACAAGCTAGTTAATCATTCCGCAAAAAAAAGTAGTGCTACATATGGTAAACCATATATAAGCCATTGTCTTTAAAATATATCTATGGAGTAAAGGACCCGCCAGATGTAATAAAGATTAAGTGTGAGCTTTTAGTTCAAAAGGCTCGAAATTATCTTAAATATAGAAATTTATTCCCGTTTTTTGAAAAAATCTAACCCATGTTAACCGATTGACGTAAATGGTTGTATTTATCGGTAGTTCTGGACTTGTTAATTGTAAGTTGTGTATTTATTGATTGAATGTACTCCTCGTAGCGTATCCTGAGGGAGAATTAAAGCATTGTTATTATTATTATTTTTTTTTATTAATATTATTATTATTATTGTTATTATTATTATATATTCCCAAATTTTGCAATATAAACCACAAAAAATATGAATCTCTTTTACAAAGCATCGATACATAATGATAAAAAACCAGTTTAAATAAATATTGTGTTTTTAATATACCTTAGTGTGTCGTTACGATGAAGAGCAAAAGGCGTAAACAGTCTCTTCATATTCATTATGAGAAGAAAATATTCACATAGGGAGAATGTTCCTTTTTTTGCACTAGTTTTGTTCTCTGAGTCTTGCTGAATTATTTTTCGGTTCTGTATTCGAGCTTTCGACATTTTGTAAATTCTTTTGTCAATGAGACCATTTACAAAAGACTTTTTGTCAATATCCATCTGGTCCAGTGCAACCAGGCCTTTACAATAAGATCAGCAACTTTTAAAGGGTCAGCAACGGTTACAAAAAAAATATGAAAAAATGGGATTAGAAACACCACCTCAATCTTTTTTCGGGAAGTAGACTCTCAGAACGGCCATTCTTAGCGGGACCAAGCAGGAACACCCGAAAATGGAGGGCAACACCCCGTAATATTATGCTTATCATATTATTATGCTTTGTCATATTATTTTTCTTATCATATTTTTATGCTCATTATTATGCTTATCATATTTTGCTTATCATTATACTTTTTGAAGAATCAGCCCACCACGTTACCAGATAAAATTTTGAGTTTGTGGTTTGGGGTCAAAAGCACGCAAAACAAAGTTTTATGACGTGTACCTCTCTATATGTACCTCACAAGTTTGAGTTATATAAGAAGGCCTTCCCAAAATCATATCCTTCATCTACTCTGGAAAAAATTGCAGACCAACCCATGCTAGATATCTTGATTTCTTATCTCCCTCAAATTCTAACTGTATGCCAAAATTTTAAAGAAAAAACCCACTTCTAACAATATGATCAAATTCACTATAGTAAGTAAAGTAAGTATGACGGTAATAGACCCTTAAGGTCCAAACCGGCGTTGCTGATCTCCGTTTCGTGGTCCTTCAGTCCGGAAGTGCATTGGGGGGGGGGGGGGGGGGGGTCAGCCATCCTATACTTTCGCACACCCTTCCTGCTTACCTTCCCGAGATTTCTCCAGGTACCCATTTAGAGCTGGGTTGACTCTGGCTAAGCTTACAGGGTCACACCACAGACCCGCATCCCGAAACAAGAAACTGGCGAGGCCAGGGATCGAACCCGTTCCTAGTGCCATTCACTATGGTACTCGTGCAACGATACATTTTCTGTAAAAACCTATTTCTACCTTCGATTCCAGACACTTAAATTTACAACTGGGATAAGTACACAGCACTGGCAGAATTAGGCAGTGCACCAATCACGTACAAGATCATTTTTCGTGGCAACGAATGTAGTGAAGTAATGAATGGGGTTAAAGACCAAGTATGTTCTTTTTCTACCATTAGAATTAAGAAGTTAGTTATCATGTTAAAATTTTTGCCACTACTGATTAATTAGTTTTTTGTGAGTAATGTTTTAATCTTTATACTCTATGTTTTCTTTTGATTTAAAACGTATGTCCCCCCTCCTTTATAGGCCTAGGATCCTTTGTGGGATTATTACCATGTATTCATTGTATACTTAAATTTTATGAATAAATCTTATCTTTCTATCGTTGAACAAAATTGTTTTGTTTTATTATAGTCATCTTTACTCTTTCGTAGTTTTAGGCTACGTCTATGTTTCCTAAACTAAATGTCCAATTGCGTAGCCAGGGAGAGGGTTTGGAGGATTCAAAGCCTCCCCCCCACCCACAAAAACAGTAAAACACTCCCTTTTTGAGAATAGGAGGAGTAAACAAAAGGAGTATTTTAAAGTTGAGCCCAGGGGTGGATCGAGGGATTGATTTTAGGGGCACGTGCATCGTCCTTCAGACGGTCAAAAGCTACACTAATTAAAGGCGAGGAGTGGCAAAACGAACAGTTGGGGCGACCAAGTTTTGTTGGTGCCTCCACGGTTGGACTCCCACTAAGCGTATGAACCTTCACCAAAAGAAAGTCTTGTCTCTTCTACTGAATTCCCAAACTATGGGAGAAGTATGCTTTTAGATACCAGGAAATACACCTTAAAATTATCATTATTTCAGAATTAAATCCCATTTATTGCGTAAACAAACTACATTTTTTAGTTACAACTAGTTACCCTGACAAGCAATTTCAGAGTGTCGATGTGAGAAAAAATTTGCGAAGCGCTAATCAAAATTTTGACTAAAGCTTTAAATATAAAGCTCTTGATTTGAATTGATGTGATAATTTTGCGTTAAATTTATAAATCTAAAACAAGTCACTTTATAAACACTATAAACTTTAAGTAAAATTGTGGAATTTAAACATTTTATTTTGAAATTAATATAATAAATCTACTAAATTTTTCGAATAATCAAAAGTGCTAAGTGCGTGAATATTTAGTAAGTTCGCTATGAAATACAATTAATAAATTCAATTTTACTACCTACTGTGAAGATACTGAATAATATTCGCAGAGTAACTGGATTAGACGTAGGAGTTTAAGCAAGGGCGTATCCGGGATTTGTTTTTTAGGTGGGGGGGCAAAATAGGTTGATCCGATAAGCTTGCGTTTGGAGCAAGTGTAATTAACCCAAACTTGCGTTAATTAAGTAAATTACGCTACGTTAGGCTACGTTAGGGGGGGCACCCCTATCCCCCTGAATCCGCCACTGAGTGTAAGACACGTAATTAAGTTTTTTGGAGGGGAGGGGGAGGGTAATAATGAAAAGGCGCATTTTATTTGATAATTTGTACAATGAGTACCTAGAAATTCGGAAAAATTTAGGATTTCAAGAGGGACCCAATTCCTGAGCCCCCCAGGCACATGTATTTGGTACAAGACAACAGACAACTTTTAGGTACCTGGTGTCGTGAATCGTGACATTAGAATTAAAAGAACTTGAAGCTGGAGCGATAGGATTAATTCTGCTGGGAATCAGTTGCATGAGGCGAATAATCACAAGATGCAGCTCTTTGATCCCAGCTAGAAGTATGATGGTGAAGAGGGTCCTTATATTTGAGGTCTTAAACATAGATTTTTTTTTCTCTTGTAGGGACTATGCTTGAACTTTTAACTTAGCTTCTTATGATTCATAGTAGCCTACCCAAACCCAACTCATATAACATATTGCGCTCGATTGACAAACAGATGACATTGCTTATAAAGAACACTAGATAACATCATTCCTAATAAGCAGGTTTTATAGACGAATGCATACTAATCTTTTCGTCCAAAACATAAAAGCAGTCAGAACCACTTCAAAATAAGAAACAAAAATTAGATTCGTGACGCTGAAATTAGATATATCTAAATGGTATGAAATAATCAGGACATCGTATTTGTATCCTAAAAAAATATTTTTCACTTGCAATAACTTTTAATAATTTTTGCCACACAAGTATCACAGACCACTTCGCAACACCAACTAAATCGACACTTGCAGTTCTTTTTTACTCTATCTATTTTGGTGTGATGACCTCTACTGCAGCATAACAATTCGCAGCCATCAATCCCTCTTGATGTTGCATTGCAACTTCTTCCCACAGTACCAAGTGAACCTGTTTTTTTATTTGCAACACAAAAGTCAGGAGAATTTTCGGAATATACAAGGTTCTCTTTGGTATGGGGTTTCGCCTCGGATATGATTGATTTTCCGTCGTTCCCAGGTATGACCTTGAAAGACCCATCATAGTGGTCACGAAGCCTTGCTCCAACCTCACGAAAAGACGGCATTTTATGCCAACATGTGCGAAGCGAACAAGACCCTGATAAACCGTGGCACTTGCACTCAAGTCGCATGTATTTCTTAATTGCCTAAAAAAATGCTATGATAAAACAACAGAATAGAAAAAAGATAGTAATAAAACCGAAAGTAGTAAAGAATTATTTTTTTAAAGTTGAATAAAATGGTAATAACCCTCATAAGTGTTTAAAAAGATGCAATCTACCTTGAGTGTTTTTGTGACCCTTACTGTGGCCGACGACATAAGTCAAGTTAACCAAAATGGCTTAACCCCCCCCCCCCCCCCCGAGAAATAACAAAATTGAGCCAATGAGACAAAAGAAATTGCATCTCACTTATATTTAGCAGCCTCTATACCAGAACAAAAAAAAAACAAAATAGAATCATAGAATAACACAATAGAAAAAAAAATAACAGAAAAAGAAAAAGAATGGAGAAAGAAAAATAAAAAAAGAACCGAAAGTGGTAAGGTTTGTAACTTAAATTTTTGTAAAGTTGAATAAAATGGTAATATAAAATATCGAACTTCGTTTTTTTTTCAGGTGGTAACTCAGAATTAAGATTACTTTTTTCATTTTTACCCTTTTTTTAATAGTCACAATAGTCAATTTTTTATTTTTATTTTTTTAGTGGAGCTAGAAAGAGGATACTAATTGCCGTGTCTGTTGTTATTGTTTTTGTTTATTTTTGTCCGTTTTTTATGCAGAAATATCAATGGTGTATTTTTTCAAATTAACTACCCCATATTTTGTGTTTTGCATAATCGTATTTTTTTGGGTATTTTCCTGCAGTAACAAAAAAGGAAGAAAATTACGAAGATTTTTTTTTTGAGACTCATAGGGTTTGGGGCTCCCCTTTAATAATGATCCCTCTGAAACACAAATACTTCACAAAAATGATAGTAAAAATGTACCACAGTTTATTTGTTTCGGCTAAAGTCTTGACAGTGTTTCACGTTTATCGTTTTGGGGAATAACTCTGCGTAAAATTTAGTTACGAAGGCCTGCACTAAATTTTGCTAAACACAGTGGTAATTTTGTTTCTTTTGCGGATATAGTGTAAGAGATTACCATAGATTGTCCTTTTCGGCCAGTAGTGATGTCTCTGGTTTTAACAACGCCCATAGGGGATAGATTATTGGAGCTACTAGCCCATCAAGACGTTATTATAGGTAATAGGGAATGTTTTCGAAGAGATACAGATGGTTTTTATATAATAGGGTTTGTTTACTTCAGGATTTCTTTGGTTTTTACGTAATAGGGAATCTTTTCTTTGAGATGATTTTTCAAGACGTTTCGAAATATTTCAAGACGTTTTTAAGGACGTTTTCTTCAAGACGTTTTTCAAGACGTTTTAAGGCATTTCAAGACATTTTTTCATATTTTTCTTCAAGACGTTTTTCAAAACGATTCAAGACATTCCATGACGTCTTTTAAGACATTTTCCCTCAAGTTGTTTCTCAAGACGTTTCAAGACATTTCAAGAAACTTTTTAAAACTTTTTCTTCAAGACTTTTTTCAAGACGTTTCAAGACATTTCAAGATATTTTTTAAGACGTTTTTCTTCAAGACGTTTTTCAAGACGTTTCAAGATAACTTTTAAGACATCTTTTCTCAAGACATTTTTCAAGATTTCTTTGGAAGTAATGTAATAGTGAAATGTTTACTTATAATAAGAATGATACAATCTCGTGTGATTTATTTCTTCAGGCCCAGTGGGGAATCCCCGCTTGTAACTGAGGAGGGCACACATGTGAGGTGTTACTTAATGACAATACACACCTGGGTGTTAGGTAATACTTTAAAATATTTTTTCTTCGGAATTTCATTTTTCTTTCAAGGTGTTTTTTTCGAGATTTCATTATCATTCAATGCTTTTTGCCCAAATTAGGATTCGAAATAGCTTTCCCCTCAACAGAATAGAACACTAGACAATTGGACCAAGAAAGCCTTTCTAATATTATTATGGAAAAAATCTATGGTTTGCGTTTTTCCTAACCATTGTCTCCGAGCCGTGTAACTATCCAGAAAAGCTATGACTTGACAGGTTAATTTAGGTATTGAATCAATGAGATGTTACATAGTATTGGGTTTAGATATTTCATTGCGTAAATGATTACGTATTCAAGATTCATCCTGGAACAGGAAATCTAGAGAATGAAGATTTTTGTTGGACATACAAGTTTATTAATAACAAAAACTATTATAAAATCACTAAATCACAGAAAAAAGTAGTTAAAATCAACAAACAGAAAAATAAAATGTGCAAAAAGCTGTTACAGGATAAACTATAAGCAAAAAAACACGAATTAGAAAAAGGCGGGAAACCTAGCAACTGAATCCAGGGGAAGGGGGAGATTTGTAATAAGAAGTAAGTTTAAACCATATTAAGAGATATTTATGAGAGGTTTTAGTGAAAATGCCACGTTTATTCGAGCTAAACCTATGCATTCCTGATTGCTAAATCATGAAATCACATAAAAAAATAGTTAAAACTCAATAAATGGAGAAACAAAATATGAAAAGAGCTGTTATAGGAAAAAATACAATTCAAAGGAAGCATGAATTAAAGAAAGGTGGGAACCTTAGCAACCAATTCCAGGGGGAGGGGGATCCGTTATTAGAGGCAAATTTAAACCATATTAAGGGATATTTTTGTGAGGTTGTAATGAAAATGCCACGTTTCTTTGAGAAAAAAGTATGTATTCCTGATTGCTAAGCATCACAAGCATTATAAATCATGGAATCACGGAAAAAAGTAATTAAAACTCAGCAAAGGGAAACACAAAACGTGAAAAAGCTTATAAGGATAATATACAAGCAACATGTACCATAAATTATAGAAAGGCGGGAACCCTAGCAACCAATTGCAGGGGGAGGGTTGTTATCAGAGGCAAATTTAAGATATATTAAGAAATATTTCTGAGAGGTTTTAATTAAAATACTTCGTTTCTTTGAGCCAAGATTATGCATTTCTGGTCGACAAGGGCACATTTGAATAATATTTTTGTTCGTATTTCGCGTAATCTCGTTAGAGATAAATTTAAACCACACTAAGAGGTATTTTGTAGAGCTTTTAATAGAAATGCCCAAGGGGTGACTTATTAGAGGTCAATAAAAGGGGGACGCCCAAGACAAGTGACTTAATCTCAGGGGGAGAGTTGTTATTATCGGTAAATTTAAGCCATATGAAGAGATGTTTTTGAGAGGTTTTAATAAAAATGTCTCGTTGTTTTCAGCCAAGACTATGCATTACTAGTTGACAAGTGCATATTTGAATGACAATTTTCTTCGTATTTTGTATTATCTCGTTAGAGGTAAATTTAAACCACATTAAGAGATATTTTTTAGAGTTTTTAATGAAAATGCTCCGCTTCTTTGACTGGATGTTAGTTTTCAGTCCCCCTCCACCAAAAATATCTTTTAATACCTCCAACCTTAACTTTAAGCTGCAGGACGTGATATATTATGTCAATTCACGCCATTATGCCACACTATGACTGGCCCTCTGGCAATCCTCATCATTCCTAAGGCATTTTTTCAGGTATTTTCTTGTTAATAAGTATGCTTTAAAATTCATTGGTTCGTGTTTTCGCAAGCCAACCCTCCATGATACACCATGTCAATTCACGCAACCGTACTACACTATGAATAGCTCTCCGGCACCCCTCATCATTCCTAAGACAGTTTCCAGATATTTTCTTGTTAAGAATCATACTTTAAATCCATTGGTACATTTTTTCACAAGCCACTGCTCCGTAATACATCTTGTCAATTCACACCACCATGCCACACTATTATTGGCCCATTGGCAATCTATGGTACCCCTAATAATTCTTAAGACATTTTCCAGATATTTTCTTGATAAAACTCATGCTTTCAATCCATTGGTTCATATTTTCCTAAGCCAGCGCTCCGTGATACACCATGTCAATTCAAGCCACCGTGCCACACTATTACTGTCCAAAAATGATACCCTATGGCGACCCTCATTATTCTTGAGACAATTTCCAGATATTTTCTGGTTAAAAATCATGATTTAAATTAATTGGTTCGTGTTTTTGAAAGCCACCCTCAACGTGATACACCATGTCAACTCACGTTACTGTGCCACTCTATAACTGGCCCTTTGGCACAATATGGCACCCTGTGCCACACTATGACTGGCCCTCCGGCACAATATGGCACTCCTCATCATTCCTAAGACACTCTTTAGAATTTATTTTTTAATAAAGTGATATCCAATTCCGCTTCCACTGCTTCTGACCCCCGCTTACAGCAATTCCAGTTATAATTCTACTGGCTCCGATCCCAGTTCCAGTCCCAGCCCCGGTTCCAACGATTCTGGCTCCTTCAGTTCCGGTTCCACCACTTATGCCCCCCCCCCCATTTCCACTGTTCCGATTCCTCCAATTCCGCTCCATGCTCCATCAGTTCCAGTTCCAGTCCCAGTTTAACCGATTCTGGTTCCGTCAATTTCGGTCAGTCACTTCTGTCTCCGATTCCAAGGTTCCGATTCCGGCAATTCAGCTCCGTGGGCATTACCTAAGTCTTGCAAGTAATTATCAAAATCTAGAATGGTTCTAGTAAAATCTTGTCTGTTACTATCAAAATATTTTCAGGTATTATCAAAATCATATGTGGTTTTATCAAAATCTAGTCTGATATTATCAAACATCTTCCACTACTTTATCAAAATTTCACCTGATATAACGAGAATCATCTATTGGATTATCAAAACTTGAAGTAGCATTATCAAAGCCATGCAAGTTTTTAAAAAAATCATGCAAGTTATTAATAAAATTATTAACATGGTATTAACAAAATATTTTAAGGTACTATCAAAACGTGTCAGATATTGTCAAAATCTCAATTGGTGTCATCAAAATAAAGTCTGCTATTACCAAAATTTAACGTAGTAATATGAAATCGTGTCTGCTATAATCAAGATTATAAAAATCTTGACAGGTATTACCCAACTCTTGTATGATATTATAAAAATCTTGTCTGATATTATGAAGCATCTCGCACTAAATTATTAAAATCTGATTTATATAATAAAAATCCTCTATGGCAAAATTAAAACCACACACGAGGTAATCAGAATCATGCAAATTATTAGCAAAATCTTACACGGTATTATCATAATATCACAAGTTATTAGTAAAACATCTTCAGCAACAATCACAACGTGACTGCTATTACCAAAATCTAATATGATGCTATCAATATAATGTTACCTATTAAAGAAACTTAGCATAGTTCTATCAAAATCGTTTGTGCTATTATCAAGATTATAAAAATTTTGACAAATATTATCAAAACCATTGATGATAATATTAAAGTCTTGCATGATATTAACAAACCTTGTTTAAATGTTACAAAATATTATCTTGTATTATCAAAATCTTGTGAGATATTATGAGAATCCTTTTGAGCATTACCTAAATCTTGCGAGTTATTATCAAAATCTAGAATGGTTCTAACAAAATCATGTCTATTGCTATAAAAATATTATAAGGCATTTGCAAAATCTTGTATAATATTATAAATATCATGGCTGATATTGTCAAACATCTTGCACTACACTATCAAAATCTTGCCTGATATAACAAGAATCCTCTATTACATTATCAAAACCTTAAGTGGTATTATCAAAATCATGTAATTGATTAACAAAATATTGGACGATAATACCAAAATCTTACCTGGGATTAATAAAATATTGAAATGGCATTAACAAAATATTTTCAAATACAATCAAAACGTGACTGACATTACAAAAATATAATATGCTTCTATCAAAATCATGCTACCTATTAACAAAGTTTAACATATTGCCATCAAAATCATGTCTGCTATTATAAAGATTATCAAAATCGTGTCGAATTATTATCAAAACCTTACATGGTATTATCATAGTCTTGCATTATATTACCAAATCATGTTTAAATATTATAAGATCGTGTCTTGCATTTTCAAAGTCTTGTGAGATATTATGAAAATCCTTTCCGGTATTACCTAAATCTTGCAAGTTATTGTCAAAATCTTGAATGATTGTAGCAAAATCATGTCTGGTACTATCGAAGTATTATCAAGCATTACCAAAATCTTGTGTGATATTATCAAAATCATGGCTGAAATTATCAAATATCTTCTATTACATTATCAAAATCCAACATGGTATAGTGAGAATTCTTTATGATATTATCTAAGCTTTAAATAGTATTATCAAAATCTTGCAATTTATTAACATAATGATGCATGGTATTATGAAAATTCTACCTGATATTAAAAAAAATATTTTCGTGTTAATATCAAAACGTGTCTCATATTGTTAAAAATGACTTGATGTTATCTAAATCGTGTCTTCTCTTACCAAATTTAACATAATGCGATCTAATCGTGTCTCTCATTATCAAGATTACCAAAATCTTACCAAGTAATACCAAACTATTGTGTGACACTATCAAGATTATCAAATCTTGTCAAATATTATTGAAACATTACATGATACTATCAAAGTCTTGTATAATATTATCAAATCATGTTTAATTATTACAAAATATTGTCTTGCGTTTTCAGAGTCTTGTTATCTATTATAATAATCCTTTCCGGTGTTCCCTAAATCTTGCAAGATATTTTCAAAATCTAGAATGATGCTAGCAAAATCATGTCTGGTTCTATCAAAATATCATTATGCATTACCAAAATCTTGTTTGTATTATCAGAATCATACCTGAAATTATGAAATATCTTGTGCTATATTATAAAAATCCAACATGGTATAAAGAGAATCCTCCATGAAATTATCAACACTCTACATGGTATAATCAGAATATTGCAAGTGATTAACAAAATTATACGTGGTATTATGAAAATTCTACCTGATATTAAAAAAAAATTTCGGCAATATCATAACATGTCTGATACCATCAAATCTCACATGATGTTTCCAAATTTAACATAGTGCAATCAAATCGTTTCATAAATCTTGCCAACTATTCCCAAAGTCTTGTATGATACTATCAAAATCTTGTCTGATATTATGAAACATCTCGCAATACATTATCTAAATATCGACTGGTTTAATCAGAATCCTTTATGGCAATATCAAAACGATGCTTGGTATTATCAAAATCATGCAAGTTATTAACAGAATCTTGCAAGGTATTATCATTTAATCTTGCAAGTAATAAAAAAATATTTTCAGATATTATCAAAACGTTTCTGCTCAAGGGCGCCGGCAGAAATTTTTCCAGGTGGGCCAAACGCCAAAATATCAGTGGTTGTTGGGTGACAAGGATTATATTTCAGGAGTTTTTTTTCGTAGGAATAAGTTCATTTTTAAATACTTTTAGGAAAAAACTCTCAAATAAAAAGAGCAATTAAATTGCATGCAAAATAAAACAAAATACCCCTCCCCAAAAAAGCAAGCGATATTATTGAAAATATTCTTATTAGATACATCATATCAGAGAACCCTGCCGTAGAGGTTTCAAGCTCCAATCTTCCAAATGTGGAATTTCGATTTTTTTTTTATAAGAAAGATAATCAATGCATGTTTATTTGTTTTGTTGTTTCTCAAGGGTAATTGTATCATACTTAAGGTCCAATATAACTGGGAGGGAGCTCTTTCTAACTAAATTTAAAGCTCTTTTTTAAGTGACCATAAAGATTGGACCAGGGAAAATTATTCTTTTCTTTCTATTTTAGGGCACAAAACTACGATTTTACCCAGAAGAGAATGAATTTGCAGTTAATTTAAAATTCTGAAAAGCTAATTGATTTAAAAGTATGAATAACTATATTTTAGGCTTTCCAGTTGTAAAAGAAATTTTTCCACACGGTGGCAGCACTGGATTCAACCAAGTTGATTTGCTTTATTTGTAATGAAATTATGCTCTGTTTGGCGATCTGTAATTGCGCATCAGCTATAATGAGATGGGGTGAGTCATTGTTTTGGATTTCTACAGGCAGGAAGGTGGAAAAGGCAAGGCAGGTCATCATCGGCCCCACCAGGAAATTTCTTTGCGGTGGAAAATACTGCAAGGAACTTAGTTTTCAGCAATCATACATGGAATTATTTTCTTTTTATATTTATACTAAGTATTGCAATGTAATACATTGCAATGTATTATTGCATGTATGTAATGCATTTATTGATAAGAAAATCCTATTGCAGAGGTTGTGATGGCTTCAGCTATGTAGAAGATAAAACGTTTAACATAATTTCTATCCATTAAAACAATATTACTCCTTTTTATCCAACCGAAACTCTTTTGTAGTACTATTAACAAGGACGTTTTACCTATATTACTATTCATCGCCAATTTTTAAATTATAATCAAATTTTATTCAAGAATTAAACTGAAAATTTGAACTTAGGACGGTACTTATGCACGTACAATAATTGATTTACATATTTTAAAAGTGATTAACCAGAGATTTAAGGGACAGGTGCTTCAAGTCATATCTTGGTTAGTGCTGGGAATGATTTGGAAAACAATCCGAAATTAAATAAAAAAAGAGCTTTTCAACTGAAAACAAGGAACAGATTTGAAACCTATTTGAACGGATTATTCTTTTTACGAAGGGGGTTTTCTCCTCCCTAGCTCCTTACGCTTTACTTTGAAGTTTGCCCTTTTTCCAAATTTTTTCACAAAATTTGCAACTGGAAAGATAATATTTGTCAAATCACTAAAAATACTTGTGTTTAATGAGCAGGGTGTTGAGAAAGGGGCAGTCCCTCTTATATACAGAGTAACTTATATTTATTTTAAATTTTTAACTTGCTCTTTACTTTAATTGAGAACCCTTTTTCTATTTGTATAAATACATTTCATGAAACTGTAAAGATTTATGAATGCATTACTTTTGGCAACGCAGAAAAAGATCAATATTTCAATGATATCTTTTTGAATTTTGATGGGTAATCAAACAGTTCGTGGTACTGAACTGTAAGTACAGAGTGACTCGGCTTAATAGTAACCTGAACTCTAAAAAACTGCATTTTGTTACCAATTGGTATATCAAAACAATTGGCTTATTATGCTGATTTCAAATATATAAGTTTCATTAAGTTTAGTTTTGCCCATCAAAAGCTAAGAGCCTAAGAAAATGTGTCTGATTTTCTAAAAAAAAGGGAGAAAGACCCTTCGAAGTTATATAATTTTAATAAAGATTACACCATGACATTCAGCGTATCAAAGAACCCTACTATAGATGTTTCAAGCTCATATCTAAAAAATTGTGGAATTTTGTAATTTTTGCCAGAGGAAAGATCTCGAATGCGTGTTTATTTGTTTTTCTTCCAGGGGTGATCGTATGGATCCAGTGGGACTAGACCTTCAAGAAAGGGCTCATTATATTGCAAATAAAAGGTTTCAGTACCCTTTTTAAGTGACAAAATAATGGGAGGGCAACTAGGCCTCCTCCCACTCCACTTTTTTCCCAAAATCGTCTGATCAAAATTTTGAGATAGCTTTTTTCTTCAGAAGAGTTGAAAGGCCCAATAACTATGTTTTTAGATATAAAATGACCCCCTACAGCCACTGGGGAAAATTTTTTAAGCTATAAAATTTACCCATTGTTTTATTTGTTATTGGGAATATGCATACATTTTTCGGGTGGGGAGGGGAGGAAGAATTTTCTGCTTGGAGGATTTTACTCGGTGTGAATTTTTCATGGAGAGGGAAGTTTCCAGGAGGTGAAATTTTGAGGGGAAATTTTACACTTGGTGCATTTGCCGGAATTCCTACACGAAATTTCTTTATATAGCTTGCTTTTTCTTTACCAACTCAATTTTAGGTGTGAATATACTAAGGGTAATTGCCCGGGGATTATTTTTGCCAGAATTGAATTGCCCAGAGGATATTTCTGTGGGTAAGGGGATTTTTCCGTGGAACTGGAGCCAGGTATCCTGGCGTTATTAAAAAAACGATCAGAAATAAAATAAAAAACAAGTTTTTTCTACTAAAAGTAAGGAGCAACTTTAAAACTTAAAACGAACTGAAATTATTACATATATGAGGGGGTTTCTCCCTCCTCAACCCCTGGTTTTTAAGCTAAAGTTTAAATTTTGTGCCAATTCTTTAAACACAACTCTTGAAAGACAAGGGTCGTTTAATTAGAACAATAAGTAACTTTTTTTAAAGTGCCAAAAAACTCTAGCGTGAAAATCAAGGTATTGAGGAAGGGGACCACCCCCCTCATATACGTAAGAATTTCTGTTCGTTTTAAGTTTTAATATCGCTCTTTACTTTCTGCCGAAAACACTTTTTTTCATTTAATGAAGCTCATAACCGTTTTTCTAAAGGCAGTGAAAAAAGTATGTCAATTAAAGTAAAAGTATATAAAAATCGAAAAAGTAATTAATTAAAAAAATTACACAAAAAATAGCCTACTTACGAAAACTAAGATATGAACACCCAGCAATCAGTTCTGTTGAGCAATGCAGAAGCGTTGAACGGATATTTTATAACAATACCGACAGTTTTGAAATTGGTTATTAAACACCAGAATATTTAATGCCTTTAGGCGCAGTTGTTTATAAAAAGTACCGCATAATCAAAGTAGTTTGTTCAAAGTAAAACATTAAAACTAAGATTAAGAAAATAAAATAAAAATTTTTAATTCAATATTTTAACTTAATTTTGAACACAAAAAACTGTATATTTGACGCCTTTATACTTCATAACTGTAAAAAATTAAATATTTTTCAAAGCTTCAACCAGATAAATACAATCACCCCTGGAAAAATAGATAAATGATAATAAAACATAAATACGTATCGTACAAAAATTTCCAGCATTCCGTTCAGGGGAAACATTTCTGAGTATAGTGGCTTTATATAGCAGCTCATGGGTACTCTGGCAATACAAGCAAAAGTTTACGGTAATTTTTTTTTACTGAAAATGCTCCTTATTAAGTTGTTTTCCTTGTGGTTTCTTTAATTATGCGAACTTTCTTTTGTAATAGTAACTGCACTAATTACTATTAAACAAACAAATATTTAGGATCGGCATAAACAGCTGATTCTTTGATTTAGCGTTATCAATAGTTAGGTTCTTACACTTTCGTTATAGGGTCAAAAGCTATTGGCAGGCAGTCGACGATGGGGCAACAAAAATTTTATCCATGGTTTTCCATATTCTGTCTTTCGGTTTCCTTATAATTAATTTATCCTCCCAAATTTCCAGGAGGGGGTCGTGGCATACACAGCCCCCCTGCCGCTACTCATGTATATTCAATTATTAAAACCTATTATGGTGATATCAAAATCATTTTACCTATTAACAAAAATTAACATAGTGCTATCAAAATCATGTCTGCTACTATCAATATTATCAAAATATTTTCAAGTATTATCAAAACCTTACATGATATAATCAAAGTCTAGCATGATATTACCAAATGCTCTTAAGTATCAAACATTCTTGTCATATGTGATATTATGAGAATCCTGTCTAGCATTATCTAAATTTGCAGGTTTTTATCAAAACTTAGAATGATTTCAGCAAAATCGTGTATGGTACTATAAAAATATTATCAGGTACTACCAAAATCTTGCATACTATTACCAAACTCTTTTCTGATTTTATCAAAGATCTTGCACTACATTATCAAAATCTCGGCTGATATAGTGAGAGAATCCTGTATTGTATTATCAAAACCTTACGTGGTATTATCAAAATCATACAAGCTGTTAACAAAATGTTATAAAAGTCTTAAGTCCCCAAAAAAATATAAGATTTTAGATGGCGTTACAGCTGATTTTTTACTTAGGTCACATTTTGTTAACTGATTTTGAGTTACATTCGTTTGGGCTTATTAAGCATGTACACGCACGCTTACTTACCCCAAAAGAACCTAACTCGAAATCATTTAGCTATTTGTTAACTGATTTTGTTAATCTTACATGATAATATCATTTAAGGTTTTGATAAAATTTGACAAGATTTTGATAATATTGATACTAGCAGACATGATTTTGATAACACTATGACAAGTTTTGTTAATAGGTAGTATGATTTTGATAGCACCATATTAGGTTTCGGTAATAGCATACACATTTTCATTATAGCTGAAAATTTTTTTATAGGTTGCGAGATTAAATGATAATACCTTGCAAAATTTTTTTAATAGCTTGGATGATTTTGATAAAACCATTCTTATGGTTTTGTTATTGTCAAAAATGATTATCATTAAACTAGTCAAGATTTTGATAATGTATTGCGAGATGTTTCATAATATCAGACAAGGTTTTGATAGTATTATACAATAGTTTGGTAATAGTTGGCATGATTTTGATAATCTTGATAATGACAGACACGATTTGATTGCACTATGTTAAACTTAGTAATAGCAGACACGATTTAGATAACATAATCTCAGGTTTGACGACATCAGGCAGGTTTTGATATTACCAGAAAAATATTTTTGTTAATAACATGTTGAATTTTCATAATACCATGCATGATTTTGTTAATAACTTGCAAGGTTTTGATAATATTATGTAAAGTTTGGATAATATCACAGAGGATTTTTATTATACCATGTGGGATTTTGATAATGTACCACAATATATTTGATAATTTTAGGTATGATTTTCATAATATCACAGAAGATCTTAGAAGTGCTTGACAAGATTTTAAAAGAACCAGACACGATGTTCCTAGCATCTTTTGATAATAACCAGAAAGATGTAGGTAATACCGGAAAGAATTGTCACAATAACCATCAAGACTTTGAAAATGCAAGAGAAGATTTTGTAATGTTTAAACATGATTTGGTAATACCATACTAGACTCTAATAATATCATGTAAGGTTTTGGCAATATTTGACAAGATTTTGAAAATCTTGATAGTATCATGCAAGAGTATGGTAATACTTGGCAAGATTTTGGTAATCTTGATAATGACAGACACGATTACATCGCAGCATGTTAAATTTGGAAATAGCAGATAGGATTTAGATAATATCATGTCATATTTGGCCATATCAGACACGTTTTGATACTAACATAAAAATATTTGTGCTAACATCAGGTTGAATTTTCATAATGCCATGCAATATTTCGTTGTTAACAACTTGCAAGATTTTGATAATACTTTGTAAAGTTAAGATAATATCATAGTGGTTTCTCATTATACAATGTGGGATATTTATAGTGTAGCACAAGATATTTGAAAATTTCAGCCATAATTTCGATAATATCACACAAGGTTTTGGTAATGCTTCATAATACTTTGATAGCGCCAGACATTATTTTTCTAGCATTCTTCTAGATTTCTGATAGTAACTTCCAAGACTTAGGTAATACTGGAAATGGTTGTCATAATGTCTCACAAGACTTTGAAAATGCAAGACAGGATTTTATAATATTTAAACATGATTTGGTAATATCATACAAGACTTTGATAATATCATTTAAGTTTTTGATAAAAATTTGACAAGATTCTTATAATCTTGATAATAGCAGACACGGTTTTGATAGTAATATGTTAAACTTTGTTAATAGGTAAAACGATTTTGATAGCACCATTTTAGATTTTGGTAATATCAGTCACATTTTGATTGTATCTGCAAATATTGTGTTAATGTCATTTAAATATTTTATGAATCCAGGTAAGATTTTGATAATATCGTCCAAGATTTTGTTAATAACTTGCATGATTTTGATAATACCACTTCAACTTTTGATAATGCAATTGAAGGTTCTTGTTATATCAGGCGAGTTCTGGATAGTGTAGTGCAAGACGTTTGACAATATCAGCCAAGATTTTGATATCATCACATAAGGTTTTTCTAATGCTTGATAATATTTTGATAGTAGCAGACACGATTTTGCTATAAACATTCTAGATTTTGATAATAATTTGCAAGATTTAGGTAATGTTCGAAAGGATTCTCATAATTCTTCTCAAGACTTTGATACTACAAATCAATATTTTGTAATATTTAGCAAGATATCGTAATATCATGTAAGACTTTGATAATATAAAGTATGGTTTTGATAATAATTGACAAGATATCGATAATCTTGATAATATCAGATACTATTTTGATAGCACTATTATAAGTTTTTTTTAATAGGTAACATGAATATGTTAGTATCATAATAAATTTTGGTAATAGAAGTCACGTTTTAATTGTTGCAGAAGATATTTCATGCATAACTTGTGATATTATGATAATATCATGTAAAATATTGCCAATAGTTTGCATGAGTCTGATAGTATCGTGTGTGGTTTTGATATTACCATAGAGGATTCTCATTACATATGTCGAGATTTCGATAATGTAGTGCGATATGTTTCAATATATCATTTAAGAGTTTGAAAATCTTAATTATAGCAGACACGATTTCATATTACTACGTTAAATTTGGGTAATAGCAAACACGATTTACAATAACTTGCATGATTCTGATAGTTTCGTGTGTAGTTTGTTATTGCCATAGAGGTTTCTCATTATATCAGTCAAGATTTTGATAATGTAGTGCGAGATGTCTCATAATATCAGAGAAGATTTTGATAATATCATACAAGACTTTGGTAATATTTGAATTATTTTGATAATCTTCATTATAGCAGGTACGATTTCATATTACTACGTTAAATTTTGGTAATAGCAAACATGATTTTGATGACACCATTTTTGATTTTGACAATATCAGACACGTTATGATAGTACCAGAAAATATTTTGTTAATACGATGCATGATTGTGTTAATAACTTGCTTGATTTTGTTAATAGCTTGCATGATGTTAATAATACCAGTTTAAGTTTTGATCATGCAATAGATAATTCTCGTCATATGAGGCGAGATTTTGATAACGTGGTGCCTGATATTTGATAATACCAGACAATATTTTGGTAATGCCACACAGGATTTTGGTAATACCTGATAATATTTTGATAGTAGCAGACAAGATTTGGCTAGAACAATTCTAGATTTTGATAATTACTTGCAAGATTTAGGTAATGCCGTCGGAGTGGAATTGGCGGAATCAGAACCGTGGAATCGGAGACAAAAGTGGCAGAAACGGAACTGACCGAACCAGAATCTGTGGAACTGGGGCTGGGACTGGAACTGATGGAGCTTGGAGTGCAATTAATGGGATCGAAATCGTGTAAATGGGAGGGGACAGAAGTGGTGGAACCAGAAATGACGGAACCAGAATCGGTGGAACCGGGACTGGGATTGGAACTGGGATCGGAGCCAGCAGAATCGGAACTGGAGTTGTTGTAGGCGGGCGTCAGAAGTGGGGGAAGCGGAATTGAATATTTATTTATTTAAAAAAATTGATGAATGATAAAAAAATTGAGAATGATGAGGGGTACCACAGTGTGCCAAAGGGCCAGTGATAGCGTATCACAGTCTCGTGAATTATCACGTTGAGGGAGGCTTGCAAAAACACGAACCAATGGATTTAAAACATGATTTTTAACAAAAAAAATATCTGGAAAATGTCTTAGGAATGATGAGGGGTGCCAGAGAGCTATTCATAGTGTAGTACGGTTGCGTGAATTGACATGGTGTATCATGGAGGGTTGGCTTGCGAAAACACGAACCAATGGATTTAAAGCATACCAGAAATGCATAGTCTTGGCTCAAAGAAATGAAGTATTTTCATTAAAATTTCTCAAAAATATCTCTTAATATAGCTTAAATTTGTCTCTAATAACAGCCCTCCCCCTGAAGTTGGTTGCTAGGGTTCCCACTATCCTGTAATTCATGCTTCTTTTTGCTTATATTTTATCCTTTATAAGCTTTTTCCCGTTTTTTTCCCGTTTGCTGAGTTTTAAGTGCTTTTTTTCTGTGACTTCATGATTTAATAATGCATGTGATTTGCTTAGAAATCAGGAATGCATAGTTTTTGGCTCAAAGAACTGTGGAATTTTCATCAAAATCTCTCAGAAATATCTCTTAGTATGGTTTAAATTTGCATCTAATAACAAATCCCCCTCCCCCTGGAATTGGTTGCTAGAGTTCCCTTCTTTCTTTATTTCATACTTCTTGTTGCTTATAGTTTTCCTATACAAGCTTTTTTCGCGTTTTTTTCTATTTGCTGAGTTTAATGCTTGTGATACTTAGAAATCAGGAATGCATAGTTTTTGCTCAAAGAAACGTGGCATTTTCATTAAAACCTCTCAGAAATGTCTCTTAATATGGTTTAAATTTACCTCTTATAACAAATCTCCCCCTCCTCCTGGAATTGGTTGCTAGGGTTCCCGCCTTTCTTTAGTTGATTCTTTTTGCTTATATTTTATCCTATAACAGCTTTTTTCACGTTTTGTTTTTCCGTTTCTCGAGTTTTAACTGCTTTTTTATCTGATTTTATGATTTTATATTGTTTTTATTTTATTAATAAACTTGCATGTACAATAAAAGTCACGTTGGAACATTGATAGAATGTGGCAAGCAGGTGCATCAAATAGAGCAAAAATCAATAGCTTTGCTAGATAGTTACACGGCTTAGAGACAATGGTTAGGAAACACGCAAACCATAGAGTTTTCAAAACATTTCCACTAGAAAGTATTTCCCAAATAATAATATTATAAAGGTTTTCTTGGTCCAGTTGTCTAGCACTCCATTCCATTGAGGCAAAATCTCTTTCAAATCCTAATGCGGACAAAAATCTTCGGATTATAAAGGTTCCCTGAGAAAAAAAAGTGAATAACGTATTGAATAATAATGAAATCTGGAAAAAAATGCCTTGAAAGAAAAATAAAATCCTGAAGGAAAAATATCTTAGGGTATTACGTAACACCCATGTGTGCATCTTCATTGCGTAACACCGCACATGTATGCCCTCCTCAGTTACAAGCGGGGATTCCCTGCGGGGCCTGAAGAAACGAATCACGCGAGACAATAATACAATACACTATTCTCCCAAAAGATCCTTGGCCTGTAAAGAAGGGATAAGTCGAACGAGTCGCTTACTCAAATACTCATTTAATTACAGAGAGAAGAGAAGAAAAGTTGTAGAACATGAAAATTAAATAGGTTATATAAATTAAACAATAAATAAATTAAACCCAACTCCAATGAATCTTAGGCTAAAAAGGCTATTAATAACAAATAAGTCAAAAGATCAAATAAATCAAAGAAGTCAAAAGATTTTTAACAGTTTTTTGAATAACCAGAAAGGGTGGTGCTTTCAAGCTGATTTAGACATCTGATACTACACAATATGGCTTGGCATCACATAACTGAAATCTGCCCTTATAAAAGGAGTAAAAGGAATTTGAATTTTTTTTTGTATTATATATATGATAGCTATTCTGATCAGAGGTAAAAGACGGCAGAACTCTTAGGGATGGGCAGGGGCGTAGCTACAGTGTTTTTATGGGGGGGGGGGGTCAAGAGGGGTTGCTATTGAAGTAGGTGCCATTCAAGCTGTAGTGAAGAAAAGTAACTATTTAACAAACACGCTACTTTGTGAATTTAAATAAATTACGCAATACATTATAAACAGTAAACCCACATTAAACAATCATAAATATAACTGCTGGTGCTTGGCATTACTAAAATTGTAAGCAATGAGCCGCTTCAGACGGCAGTAGTATAGCGTAACCAAGGTCTCAAGTGACCAAAGGTAAATGTCATATACATTCGGCTTTTTTTGAGCCAGATTCACGACTAATGCCGCAGTACACATCCCCCCTCCACTTCCCAGAATCCCCCACCCCACCCAGCGCAGGATGCTCAATCTCATAATTGAACCAAGCTCTATTTTAATAGCCTTGGGTATTGCGCTATTCCTTTGCTCGTAATTTTGAATGGGTTTTGGTTCTGAAAGATTCAATTTGTTGTACTAAACTTCTAAACTTTTTGTTTAGACAGCGCAATAGCGCTGCCTAAGCAAAGATACAGGATAAGTCAAAGTATTACCACAGATTGTGTAACAGTATATTGTGAAATATTTTCAACATTTAAATAGCGACCGTATTTCAAATTTGGAAGTATTCAAAAAATAAATTGAGAATTATTAACTTATCCGTTAGACATTGTTTGACAAAGAAAATCCAGTAAATCTGAAAAGCTTTTGGCATCATTGTGGCAGAAACCTAAAACTAATTAAAAAGTGCCATAAATGCCAATTGGAAGGGAAAATTAACTCCTAGAATTTGAAAATTACCTTCCCTTTTTTATCTTTGCTAAAAAATAATTCTATAAAAATTACAAAAAAGTTTTTCTTGTGTAAATCAGGGTATGGGGGTATACATTTCCGGGCGGGGGTTAAACTTAATATAGTTTTTATGTCTATATATCCCTTCACAAGCAAAGCTGACTCTCCTATTTCTGCATGGTAAAACTGATAACAATAGAAAAAGAGAATGGGTTGATACCGCTCATGCGTGCACACAACATTTCTAAATTGTGATAAAAACATACATATTTTGTTTAAATTTCCTTTATCCTACTTGCAGCATATAGCATGCTGATGCAGAGATAAATGCCCCACAAATAGTACTGGCGTTGTGTGAAATGCGGCTAATTTTAGTCATAATTCTTAGCACATTCATGCCAATTTTTTCGGAGCTGGTTAAAAGAAATATTCAGAAAAGCGAAAATAGCAGGAAGCCTGTATGGTAATATACATAGAGGCAGTTCTACATTGATGGGTTAGAATGTGAATCTGGGACTTAAGGAATAGTATGTTATCAGCGCTTCTTAGGTATTCCAATGACAAATAAGAGAATCGGAGTTTCAATTAAATACTGGAAATAAAAACTAAGACAATTAAGTGATTCCCAGAGCGAATCCCCCTCTACCAACTTCCATGACCAAACTATAGCCGATTTGACCTATCTAGCTATAGTACGCAAATCATAAAAAGCACTAACTCTTATTTTCTTTTTCAGTGATTTCTTTTTCATTCAGGAAATTATTTCCACTGTATATTTATTTTCTTATTCTTCAATGATTCCATTTCTGTCCTATTTGCAGATGTAGAGGGTGTATTCATTTTCACTTTTGAAAGTTTTAAAACAAGAGAATCTAATCTTGAAGTGATAGATTTTAGGAAGTAAAAACACCTAAAATGTCGGTGAAAAAATTTACCTGAGCAAATGTGACGAAACAGGAAGCATAGAACATTTTTCAATTTTGCCATTAACTAGGCTCACATTTTTACTTGATGATGAGGTTTGAAAGGCAGTAGGCCTATGTTTGGAAAAATATTAATGTGCAACTTATTATGAAGTGTAATGAATCCCTATATTTCTCGTTTTCCTTTTGTTAAAAACGAGCATAGATTAATTAGAAAAAAAATAATCTGCTTAAAGTAAAGAGTAAATTTGACATTAAAACGAGCTTTTAAACAGTTTTAAAGCTACTTAATAAAATATAATTTTTTCCAAATTATTAGTAGAGGGGGCGACTGCACCCCTCCTCCTTGCAACCCCCCCAACGACACCACTGGGGCTGGGGTAGGTTACCATGAAACGGAGAAAAAGTAAAACATGTACGCGAAAAATTATACCGTATAGTGACTCGAGATCGAGTAAAAGGATATCTTTTGTAACCTCTGAATGAGGTTCTATTGCATACGAGCTTGTTTTAAAGTTTGACTTGGCTGAGGCATTTGACCTGGTCCTCAAGTTTATAAAAGACCCTTTTTTAATCGTTAATAATTTCACATAGGCTAAACTAGGGTTCACGTTACAATCAGGTTACAACTTAAATTTATCAACTTGCAATTTACAGTCAACTAGGGGTGTCAAATAAGGATTCTAAGGGTATTGCACCCCTAAACTGAGGAGTCTTAAAATCATCAGCCTGCGATATACAGTCAACTAAGGGTGTCAAACAGGTGAAATAGGTGCCTGTCAAACAGGTGCCTTTTCTTTAAAAGCACTGAAATTGGTAACGGACTAGAAATTAGTGATCAAAAATCAAAATACAGTATGTACATTTTAATAGTCTTGAGTTAAATTCACCACATATGGTTATTTACTTCGCTTTTTTGATTAATGAACTATGATGGACTAATGAATGAACGAGTGGAATCTTCATTTTTCTTAGCTCAGATATCAAAATGTAACTTTTTCTACCGTCATTTCCTACCCAATATAGTAATTTCAAAATAGTGAGACTCAGAGCTTGTTTTTTGTGCATAATGTGTGTATGTTTTTTTGGGGGGATTGGGGCGTAACTAACCTGTCTTCCAGCTTCGTAGTTGTGAAATAGCACAAGAGTTCTGAAATCTTTCCTCCTATGTGGTAAATCTAGGAACTGTTTCGACTTACGGTAGCCAAACTGAATATTATCTGCACAGCCGCCCCATTCCCAATCCTCTGCGTGGGACAAAACTAAAAACAATTTCTGATTAATTTTTCGCTTTAACTGCTTGTTTGAATTCTTATATATTCATAAATGGGTTCTTAATTGATTTTTTGTTGATAGTCAATTAACGTTGATTAATTAAATACTTTTAATTCACAAATAAATAACAATTAATGCATAGTAAATGAATAAGTGATAACGGTTTTAAAAATGATATTTATACTTTTTGACTAATTTTTAAAATCCAATATATTCTCATCATTTATTTGTTAGCATTCTATTCAAGGGAAAAAAACTAGAAGTAATATGAATGAATGATTTTTATTACCCATTTTTAGCAATACAAAAAAGTAAAAGAACAAATTAAATTAATACTTCAATAACTAAAAAAAAAAAAAAAAAAAAAAAAA
>JAQQPU010011531.1:6070-27762 GCA_029168905.1 Artemia sp. Kazakhstan ARC1039 | reverse complement strand
TTTTTTTTGGCTCCTAAATACTGAACAAACATAGGCAATATGAACATCATTGCATCAAGCCGCAATTGGAAAAAAATAACCAAAATAATCATCAGTGAACTAAAAAAGATATACAGTAGATAATCATATCAACTAGTGTAAATATGACAAGAAACGGTAAAAACAATTAAACGACACTTTCACCCGCTGGTCTTTAACTCAGATCACTCTCAACCAAATGATTCATTTACTCCGATATACATAAATATCAGAAACAAGGAAAATATTCAATCAAGGATCCTTTTACATCTTTACTTAAAGCAATATGCTTAAAAGAACCAATAATCAATAAACAATTAAATTATTAGTGATATACGCAATATATTATCAGAGAAAAATTGGCACCAAAATTGAGAATAACCTGCGTCACTTAAATTGGACTCGTACAAAAAAAACAAAATCATCAATCAATTTAAAAAACTGCAACAATTACACTAAGCGCGAAAACAAACACTTAGAAAAAGACACAACAAATACATCTTAACTACTGGGCCAGTACTGACGACCAAGGATGGTTCGACTTCATTAAACGGGAATTATAAGCACGAATTTGCTTTTCCACAGCTATAATGGGGTCAGCAATGCTGAATTTTCTAATTAGATAAGAATTTCGCGTCCAACAGGGAAAACGTAAAAGATATTTTGAGAACCGGAAGAAAACTGAAAGAATTTTCGACTTGTCAGAATTTGTGAGCATTTTCCAAAATGGCGATATGTGCAGATAATATGGTAGAGCAATAGAGTTAAAAAGTTTCGAAAGAAGACGGCAGTTGAAGCGTAACTTATTAGCACAGTTTATATAATTACCCAGTATGATCTTTCCCTATCTCACCCATTATAAAAACCCGGACCGAGGTGCGAGTGCTCCAGAGAACGTTTTTGCAGATATAAACATAAGCGGCATTAGATCTTTTCACGGGTAGACAAAGTATAATTACCTACGGAACAAGTACTGACAAAACCACTTGGCCGGCTCAACCAATAAGTGGACAATAAGTGCAAGAATAAGTGGGAGGAGCTTTTTGTTCGCACCGAGAATGAAGAGCCAGAAATCATCTGCGGTAAACTTACTGGTATATTATATAAACTGTGCTTATTAGTTACAAAAGAAGCATATGATAACCCAACTCTACGTTCAATGTGAGCAGTTAAGAGTTGTCGCGTGTGTATTATTGACGAACCAATGGGAAGACCGAGGTAGGTGATATGATCTACTGGCTTAATCCTACTATTTCCGAGAGGAATATCCCTAGGCGACGCTTGCTTCCAGTTGAAGAATACAACTTCGGATTTTCCAACAATTAACTGAAGACCTAGTTTTGCATACTCAGATTGTGGCGTTGCGAAAATCTCGCTTATGCCCTGGATAGTGCGGCTCAAATTCAAAATGTCGTCTGCATAACATACGAGAGATAAATCAAGACCGGCAAAGATGAATGATGTGGGAACAGCTGACTGTGCATCAAGAACTTCATTATTGAAGAGTTAAGGGGAAGAAACAGAACCTTTTCGACATTGACAAAAATATTAGGGGTTGATGCGTAGACTTGAGAGCCGTCAACTTTAGCTAATGGGTGAAGCATTAGGCAACTTTAAGACGATAATACATCTCTCGAAGGGCTCTGGTATATGAAGAACTCACTCCACGTTTGAAAAATATGCAGAAAAGACTCAGATAATTTAGTTAGTGCTTATAAATAATAGCAACAACTACATATAATTATGTATATAATAGCAAAAACTCCCACCTAGTCAAAAGTGAACCATATCTCATACTAACTGAAAATTCAAAAACGCGTTCTTGGGTAAATTTTCAAATATAAGCTGAATGTCGACTGCTGTGTGGAATAGGATGAACTCTAGGCAGATGCAATACCCAGAGATCCACTGACCAGTCGTGGATCAAGGGGGCTAGGGGGGCACCCCCCTAACGTAGTCTTAAGTAGCGTAATTTACTTAATTAACGCAAGTTTGCGTTAATTAAACTTACTCCTAACGCAAGTTTATCGGATTAACCTATTTTGCCCGCCCCCTAAAAAAATCCTGTATCCGCCCCTGCCACTGACTAATGCTGATTAATACTTTTTAGTAATTAGATAGTAAATGCAGATTGTACGAGCTGATTTAATTGACTTCTTCCGAAAATTGCAAACACGTGTTTTTCAGGATAAACTAGTTGTCTTTAGAAATATGTGTACAGATTTATCGTCTGGTTAAGAACTCTTTTCCCCCTCCAGAGTCTAAAAACAGTATCATCAACGTCAGAGTATTTTCACAGGTACTAAGAATGCAAAATTTTAGCAAGATTAGTGTTTTTTTGGTCTTACAGTCTACAAAATAGTAAGTCAAGTGTAACAGCCTAGTATAACAGTGTTTAGTGCGGGGATAATTTCCACACCTTCCTTTGCCCTCAGTCAAATGATAATACTGTATGCCCTAACAGCATTAGTATCATCAATAGACACGTGTTATTTTGATCTTTTTATAGAATGCCTCCAATTCCCCGTAGAAAACTCCCTTAAACTTTTCCTAAGGATGTAGATAGTCAAAAACTACACATTTTCCAACACTTTGGAGAAGAAAGCAGTCAAATTTGAAATGTAGTGACTTTACTCATCATTTATTGATATTGTATACAAGATTTCAGTGACTTTATTTCTGAACTGGTGGCCACCAGATGAACATTGTTGATACGTTGACAAATTGAGCGAAACGGATATTCCATTACTATGTTTAAGATAAGCTTCATTCATTAATGAATACAAATTAACACAAAAGTCTAGCTACCACAAAAGCTCCATAGCCAGGAGAGGGGGTTAAATGTACCTTTTAAACTCTAAGTCAAAAGCAGAAAAGAAAGACGACCCTTTAAAATAAAAATCAGGAGCAGAGCATGGGTAATAAACGGTCCATTATGTTTGTTTTGTGTATGCCACCTTGGTCCAATTGGGTTTTCGAGTGAATAAATCTATCTATATATCCATGCATCATTATATCAAGCACTGTACTAAATTTCATTTATTTTGCAGCTGCTGCGCTACCAAGAGAAGGCCGTCGATTTATTCAAATAGAGCCATCTCCAGCTGGGCCATTCTTTTTTAAGCTACCCTATCCGATGGAAGAGACACGAGAAAGTATTTCCACTTTTAAGGCTCCAGAAAATCCTTGTTGGAATGAAGAAGCGAAATTCGGAAAATGTATGGATCTTAGCGAATGTTATCCCTATATTAAAACTTTTAATAAGAAAGTTTTGGAAGAAACGATTATGGAAGACAGCGGAAATTGTGCATTCTTTGACAAGCGGAACAAATCTGCAGTAAGTTTAAATCTGAATTTTCTTCTTCTAATGATTCTTTAACAGATATTGCCGTTAATGCTCCTAATCTTTTTTGCAATGACAGGGCTTGCGAATAAGCTCCTTATACTGAAAAAAATTGTATGCTTAATGAGGATCGTATGATAAATTCACTGAAGAACCATGCCTCCCATGGCCGGTGCACACGGTCCTCCTCCACCCCAACCGATTCAAAGTATCACTCTTTACCCTTTATCAAAGAGTCTCAATTTCCTTTAAATCTATCCATCCTCGTGATCTCTTCCAATTCATTTGGGGCGACCTACTCATCATTCGGTCCCAGATAAATGGGCAAAAAGCATAGTGTGTGGCAATCATTCATGTTTCATCTGTAAAATCGGGTCTACCTATCTTATAAACCTTCTTTTATTATAGCCCTAGAAAGTGGGGTCGAACCATATTTTTCATAGAGGTTATTGCTTGAAGCTTTTTCGAGATATATCTTCTAGATTCCTGTTTAGATCTTGTTGTTTCTAGATATATCCTCTGTGAACGCAGCAAAAATATATATACACGAACATTCACGAAATGTCCTAGACTCTCCATTAAAGATTTTTGAAACACATTCATCTAGATCTCTCTTCATGACTCCCCTTCTTCGCGCACGCTCAATGACAAATGTTTAGCACATTACGATGGGAATGATAAGATCGAATACCAAGTAGCAACTAAAACTATTGCTCTGACGTACCGGGAACTTCCCATTCAGCGCGCTATGATGTGTGTCATTTTTGAAGAAACTTTTTGCTACTGATCGTGTATATATTTATGCCGTGTCTGTGAATTATTGCTTTCCAGAAAGAGTCAACTTAAGTTATAAAATTATTATTATTGCCTGCAGGTATCGTGGAGCTGCAGTTTTGTTGCAATATTTGGAGTGGTCATGCGTTTTCATATATCTTGACTTTTGAAAGAGAGATACGAGAGTTTTGGACTACAATAGTTGCCATACCTATTGCTTCTCCTTCTAAACCCAATTGGAACTTATTATCTTAATACCATAACCGAGATTTCATGCTTTTTAACTTATTTCAATTATTCTTTCCTTATTTCTTTATTATCCAGGCTTTTTTTACAGTTTAGAAACGCTGTTGCCCCACTGAAGTAATTTTTTTCTTTTTTAATGAAATGATATAGTTTTTCTAAATAATAATTGTTGCAGCAACAGCTGCAACCTAGTAAAGAACGAACCTCGGCCAATAGTCCTACAAACTAGGATCTGAAAATCTAGCTTGAAATGTTCCATGACTATGATAAATGTCGCTTCTATTGGGTTTAAAAATATATCTCAATATAATTTATTATAAATTATTTGATAATTTACCAGCAATTGAAACAAATTATTTCATCATTTACTATATCTTAGGAACGACAAAGGTATTATCTTGAAACTTTCATTTCATGCAAAGGAGAAATGTTGAGCTAGATCAAAAAGCACTATATGGATCCAGATTGAAAAAAGGGCGTATCTGCAATATCCCACAAACGACTAAGGGTATCAACTTGAAACCTTGAGGGAATATTTAACTTGATTGAAAGACATCGTGTTCATCCAGGTTGTTAAAAGGGTATAGGTTAAACATAATGTCTCAGGAATGGCTTGGTGTATTTAGTTGAAACTTCTAGAAATGTTAAGGGGATGTCAATCTAAACCAAAAGACATTATGTGCATCCATGTTGTTAAAGGGTGTATCTGTACTATCTCTGAAACAACTTAATGTTTTAAATTGGAACTTTCAGGGAATATTGAAGGGGGGATGTTAAACTAAACCAAAAGATACTACACGGATTCAGGTCGTCGAAAGGGAGCATCCATAGTACCTCAGAAACAGGTAAGGATAAGAATATTAAGTTGAATCTTTCTAAAATATTGAGTGGGATGTGGAATTAAATCCAAAAGACCCTATGTTTGTACAGGTTGTCAAAAAGGTGTACGTGCAATATCTAAGGAACGGCTAAGGATATCAATTTGAGACTTTTAAGGAACGGTTAGAGGGATGTTAGACTAAATCAGAAGACACTATGTGTGTCATGATTGCCAATAGAGTGCATTTACCTCCTAGATTTTGTAAGGTTTACAGTTTAGTTTCTTGTTAATTTTAATGGATAAAATCTTTAAAATCTGCTGATATCATTCAAATGGAATTGAGTGGTGTTAGACGCAATCAAAAGACAATATGCATGTCAAGATTTCCAAAGGGCGTATGTGCCTCACAGATTTTGTAAGGTTGATTGATTTTATATGTTTAATTTCTTCTTAGTTTTTAATGGATCAAATTTTTAACATTTGTTTCCTGTCAGTCCTGTCAGTCTTGACAGTTTAGCAACAGTAAATCAAAGTGGGTCTTGTGACAATGTTTTTGTTAAGGAAACAAAATGTTAAGAAACGTTATGAAGCTTTGCTCGGTCCGTGGTACTAATATACATGTCTCTGGTATGCATGATGCCGCGATTCCATGACATCATTTGAATGGAAATTGATGTCGCTCTACTGTATATTCAAGTTGTCCTTTACTACAGTCGAGCGTAACTCGAGGGATATGAACTTCTTTTCTAGCTGTTTCCCCGGTATTTATTTTTGTTTTAGTTACATTGCTATATAATTCAGTGACAAGCGGGCGTGTTCCATTGCACATACCCTGTGAAATATCTTAATTAAGCATTAGCATAATTTTCGTTTTACTTTTCATTTGTGGTTCGATTTGATGTTCACTATCATTTGCCTTCTAACCGCAGATTTGTTTGTGCTTCATTTTCGTTTGCGACTTGTCGTGACACTCTTTGTTGCATATCTTTAAACTGTTCTTGAGATTGAGATTCATTAAGTATCATTATTACCAAATACATTTTTTCATGCCTTATTCTGTAGCTGTTTGGATTTGTCTTGTCACTTTGTATAGTCCAGGCTGTTGGACAAAAATTTCTTGAACTGGATTCTGCATATCAATATTTAATTAATGATCCACTATTTTTAATGGGATTTTACAATTTATCCCCAATTGTTGCTCATTTTAAGATATTCCACAGTGACAATTCCAAACTGATTGCAAAGATGACAATTTTTTCTTTCTATTTCATTTTGCTTTAGATGATTCACGCTCTATAATTTTCATTCAGAACGACCAAGTAAAAACATTTTTTTCGCATTTTGTCAAACAAGGGCGTATCCCGCATATTTGTTTGGAGGGGGGAGCTATAGAATAAACTTTAAAAAACGCGTTAAAAACGTAATATGTATTTTGTTATGTCTTTACGATTTGGGGGTATAGGGTATAGGGGGTATAGGTTAAAACTCGATAAAACCCCTTGGATACGGCCAAGGTGTTTTATGACGTCATATATACACAATTAGTGACTACAAAGATGACAATTTTCCTTTGTATTTACTTATGTTTTTGTTAAATGATTCTCTAAAAGTTTAAATCACAACGATCGACTAAGTCAAATTTTTTTTGCCAAAAGTCATAACGTTATATGTTAAATGAGCAATATATATATCCTTGTTGATTCTATAAGAGAAAACCCTCACTGTGAAAAGGATAAAATACCAATTTGCTAAAAATGTTCTCAAGAACAACTCTGCACTGTGAAAAGCAGTGGTGTCAATCCACGGAAATGTATGGGGGAGAGGGGGGTAGAGCTTAATTTTTAAAAATATAGGAGGGGTACAATTTTTGTTGCTTTTTCAATTTTTTGATGAAAATACCAATAAAGACATCTTTAATTGAAAATACCAAGAAAATATTTTTGAATAGGGGAGAGGGACAAAAATCTTGGGGATTAAATGCTTTCCTTGCCTCTTCCCCCGATTGACGCCACTGGTAAAAGTGGAAAAAATGACAAAAAATGCACTTTTTAAAAGTTTTGATCCCCTCCACTAGGTTAAATATTCAGAATATCCCCCCTGCCTCAGGGTTACAATTCCGTACATCCATGTTAAAAGTGATTTTCCCCTACACGTTTAAGCAGCATAAGAAACGTGAGCGTACGTAGCTTCTTGTCTAGGGGGGGGGCAGCCAATTCTGTGATGAAGGGCTGGAGGGAGCTGAATTTATATTGTCAGTTCACAAAACCTATTGCCAGCAATTTCTATCATACCTATGAAATCTTTATTAATAAGTAATCACCAAAAATCATCAATAAGCTTCAGCATTAATCTTCTTGGATTAGAGCTAAATCTTTCCAAGGCATTATGGATAGAGTTGCTTCTTGTTTGAATTTTATTCTGTCATTTCAGCTGTTTATTTCTAGCTTTTTCAACCATCTACCTTTTATCAACTGCTTTTTTGGCCATACACTTTTTTTCAACTGCTTTTTTTGCCATATATCTTGTTACAACGGCTTTTTCAACCATCTGCTTTTTAGCCATATCTAGAGTAAATTTGAAGCTCTATGGGGGCAGCATCCCCCATCCCCTCCTCCGTACGCCCATGACAAGAAATGCGTGGCGGGATCTTCAATATTTCAATTAAAATGTTTAATTTCTGTTTTCAGACACATTCTTATTGCAGGATAATGAACCTCCAATGACAAAATTATCTTTGACATAACTTGATAGAAGATAAGAAATCATCTTCAATGAGCTTTTCTATATAAGGGTTTTCAATTTTCTATTAGTTTGTTGTTATTTAATTCCAGGTGAGTAGCTCAAGCATTTTTATTGGGAGAGGACAAGAGGACGCCATATCTGGATAGTCAAGGGGAATAGGCTATATAATATTTTTTTCAAATTTTTTTGCCCCCCCCCCCCGATAGGGTGACCCTGTTTAATTGTCTATTATTTTGTTGCTATTTAATTATTTATTATTATCGTTATATAATTGTTATGTAATATTTTGATGTTACGATTAGAGCTGATTTTGGTTCCTATTTTTAAGAATAACCAAAGACTTTTTAGGATGTTGCTTAATTAGGGCTGGTCGACAATTTAATAAAACCCATAAAAATGTTTCACTCTTTAAAATAAAGCGATTAAATTGTTTCTCTTTCATTTTTCTTAAACTAACTTATCGTGTCTTTGTAGGAGAGGAGTGACATTGTAGGCCGGTCTTTCGTGAGTCCTTCAGAAATCAATGGCTGGCAATTATAGCAACCTTGTGTCCTTTGAACCTCCTTTAGCTTGAATGAATTATATTGACTTAATTATGCACACAATTTAACATTTATCTAAATAGTAAACTAAATTGATCGTACAATGTTTCAGGAGCCACTCATAATAACTTCTCTTTTTAAAACTAATGAATGATTTTTCAATGATTTTTCAATGAGTGATTTCGTAATCAGTGCATATCCACTATCTATTATGCCTCGTAAAACAAATTACTTTCACTCTTAAAAACGGAGCATTCGAATTTTTTATTTGGTTGAGATTACGTTTCGAGGTGCTGACCCGTTGTCACCGAATAGTCTTCTGCCAATACCCCCAGAGGAGAAGAAAAATAACTTTTAATTTGATAATAATTACTAATGGTTCGGCACCTTTTTTTTATAGAAAAAGCTATAACAAGTTTGAATATGGGTCGGTCGTAAGCGTTAAAAGCAATTTGGATAAGAAAGAAACCAGTATTTTGTATAGTTATTACAGTTTGTTATGTTCTGTAACACCCAAATTATAATAAAATGTGCCAACTGTAACATTATTCCACTTGCATTATACATTGTAAAAAAGAAAACAAGTTTTAAAGTGCTTAAATGGAGCAAATCCTTTTTTAATAAAAAAAAGGTATTTGAACGCGCACTAGATTTCCGAATAATAATAAGCAAATAAGCATTATGTGGGTTGAAAAGTATAATGTAGTCATCATCTGGATCCTCTGGATAATTCTGCGTGTGTTCGTCTGAAAGTTATCATTGTTGCAAATGTTAAGCCGTTTATACAAGAGAAATTTTTGTTCTACCACCTGGAACATCCAACGTGACAAAACCAAGTAGACGACTCAAAAAATACCGATTCCAAATTTGAAATTCAGAAGATTCGAAAGTTCTACTAGTTTTGATCCCAACTATTTGCTTCAGTACTGAAGTTATAGTTTTTGTTTTGACATTCCTCGGAACAAAGCATTGAGCAACAATGAATTGTCAGCTAAATTATCATCTAAAATTGCAAGATTTTCAAATGTATTTAGTTCCTTTGAAAGGGTTACGTTTTGACCTTTGAGTAATTGAAGGAACGCTGGAGTTTCTACCAGCTATAGAATTTAATCCCTAGCATTTTCTAATGGTGATAGTATTTCTTAATAACTTTTAAGAAATCGAAGATGACGGTCTTCCAGCCGCGTCTATTGGGGTGGGTAATGGTTCATCTCTAGATATTTCCCTTCCCCTAGATTCTGGAAAATACTTTTCTGTTGTTTTTTAACGCCGTCTTTGTATTTTTATTAAAAATAAAATTGAAAAGACAACAAATCTAGCCTTCTATGCATAGTTAAGGGGTGGTACCATTTCGACTGCACCTAGCTCTATTCTAGAGGGGGTGCTACCATTTCGACTAACCGTCACAAGCACTAAACGTCATAACATCTAAAAGGAAAATCCGTCAGAACTACTAACCGTGATAACATCTAGAAATTTTGATAAGTTTATATAATAGTAATAAGTATATAATATTTTAGAAACAAATTTCGGCTATATATTTGCACATCAGGTAGGTGGGGGTAGAGCATAGCATATATTAAATACACAACCAAACCTAACCTAGGTACCTTTCCCCCCCTAGACCCCAAAATACTAAAATTTTTAAATTTTAGATTTTATGATGGTTAGTGGTTCTGACGGATTTTTTTGTCGATGTTATGTCGGATTTTGTAGACGAAATGCCGTTAGTGCTCCTGACGGTTAGATGTGATGACACCTTCCACAGAGTTAATTACCCACCCCTAAATTCTCGGAAAGTAACTTCATTGCAGTCTCCTAAAATTTTTATCTATAATTTTTCATGCTTCTACAGTTTTAAAATTTGAGTTTTTTTACAGAAACGTGGGGTCTGCTGCACCAACGTAAACGCAACACGACCGTTCTATTCACCAGTCAGGATAGTTCCATCTGAAATTCCACAATTTCAAGAAAAAGCAACAGTGTTGCAAGCTCAAAGTGATAGGACCAATGGCCATTCACATAGTGAAATGGAGAACAACCGTCAATCTCAAACAAACGTTTGTGGATACAGGGGAGGTGGTGGAAAAATTGTTGGTGGGACTCAAGCCCAGCCTGGCGAATGGCCTTGGATGGTAAGCTTTATTTTTATTTCCATTTTATAACTTCAGCAGCGCCAACGTTCATTTTGTAACGTTACCAAAAGTGTATTTCAATTAATTTCAGTTTATTTAATTTATTTAAAAGATTAATTTTAATTTATTTATTTTATGTTGCAACGCTAGCAGAGATGACGTTCATTTCTTTAATGTTACCAAAACAAAAATAAGCTCACTCCCAACATGCAGAATAGTACATACTATTATGGGATGAAAACATTTCAATTTTTTAATGTATTTTCCAAAAAGCATAACGCAACATTTTGGAGTTGAAAAACTAGTTTAGTTTAATGTGTTTTAGTCTAACTGAAATGATTCCAGATGGCGCTTCTAGCGGAAATGAACCAATTCTTTGAAAATTATTCATCATTCTAAATGGGGATGGGGATATAAGAATGACGGGTTTGGTCTTAATGTTAGATCTTTTCCCTCTGTTTTCTTTTCATTTGCCTTCTGCTAGTTGTTTTCTATACTTATCTTAACCTCAGTGTCATTTTGTGTTGGTCTCCAGTAACTTATGTATGAAGCTGACGCCAGGGTCACTTGCATCGTAGATTTTCTCATTTGCCCTCCCGCCTAAATTTCAAAAATACCTTTTCTGGCACATCCATTGCAAAATGTATTTTTTTTATTATTTGGGGGAAAAAACAGATTCCCCCCTTCCGTCCCAATAAATTAAAAAACTTTTTCCCGCCCTATACATTTAAGAATTGCCAGCACTAACTGACATATCAAGCTCTACTCTGAGTTGGCTAGACCTATAATTTTGCTGCAACTATTCGTATTAGCAAAGAATTACCTCGCCTTTTTGAAACATCAGCAGTTTCTATGTTTCCATTCAACACCATTCAGAGTATACCTTATAAAGCTCAAGTACGCTAACAATAATTTATGAATAATGGATATTGTAGTCTGTGTATTAATTCGTTTATATCAAAATAACACTGTTATTTAGCACGAATAAAACACCGTTATTTGTGAAATTGGCCGAAAAGCAGTTTGTTTAACACCCAATGCATAAAAGAATGAAGAACAAAACAAACGAAGAAAAGAGAGAAAGAAAAAAAGAAGATAAATGCGATATTAGTACAATTGGGGGTGGGAGTGAGCAAAGGTTTTTTTTTCTTTTATTTCTTAATAAAAAAATCCATTGTGGAAAATCTTGGGGGCGGTGCAATTTTGCTAGATAAGCTGTGCTCAAAGGGGAATCAGAACAATAATATATTTTCAATCACAGTTTAATATTCTTGATCTAGATTGTCGTTCTGATTCCTATTTTTCAGGACTAGAAGCAAAATATATGTTTAATAATAATACTACTACTACTAACGACTCACCGCAGCACCAAACCGCCTGAGGCCAACACAGCTACGCACGCTCATCCTCCATCCTGGTCTATTCCAAACCCTCCTCTTTACACCTTCCCAGGTAGTTCCCATTTCCCTTAAATCTTTCTTTATGACATCCTCCCACCCTAACCGTGGACGACGTGCTTTCCGTTAAGCTCTATACGATTCGCCAAAAAGGACAATCTTTGGCAATCTGTCATCTTTCATCCACAGAATTTGCTAATCCCTTTGAGAGTACTCTAGTAAGTTTAGATGTAACGCTTAGGTGAGACTTTGACAGTCTACAGTATATTTTTTATGCGTCCTTTTTCACGTTATCTGCATATCTATCCATCTATCTGTCACCCTTGCAGCTGGTGATTTCATAATCATAATGTGAATGAAATTGATTTGACACAAGGTAAAAGTACCTAGTGAATGCAGAACGTTACATTTAGAAATTTTATGCAGCTCATTTTAAAGGAATTTAAACTTTAGTCTTGAAATCTGCAATCGTTGGAGTTGATGGTACTTTGGATAAAACCTAAGAACTGAATAGTATTCTATGTCTGCCCCAATGTAAGAGATGGACGGTATGAACAGTGAAAATGCACATGCAGCCATCTTGAATCCTGACGTTTCCATACCCTCGTTTCCTCAAACTGCTGAATGTGAGCTTGACCATGTTTGTCAGTATATTCAGTTAGCCGGGTGTAAGCTATGCAAGCGGTGTCTTCTCCAAGAAGATGGACGTGTGGATTCGACATGAGGTTATTTACCACGTTGTAATTTTTTGCTAATACATTTTCAAAGTAAAACTTGTAAAATTCCGTTCCCTGGATCAAGTTACCAGGTGCTTCTGGTACAAAAGCTGTTAGATGAGGGTCACACAACTGCATATAATTTTCAAAGTCTCCGCTGCTGATAGCATTGATTAGCTGGTTTGTCATTCGTATAACCTCTTGTTTTCGAGTTGTTTCCGATTCTAAGTTCTGAAATCTGTTCTCTATTGGGTAATCCAATTGTAAATCATCTGAATGCTTTGAGATATTCTCTTTGGTTTTTGTTTGCTTTGATTCACAGTCTTTTAGTGTGGTGTTGCTGTCTTTGACTTGAGATCCACTTTCTCCTTTAGTCAGAAAATTTCTAGTTACCAACATCGTTGCATGGACTGCGCCCTTGAGTTTCCGTCTTGCGTTGAAAACCTTTAATTCGTCCAGTGTTTTTTGCCTGTGAATAACTGAAGCTACACTCTCTCGTTGGGAGATCCATGGATGTTTCAGAGCTTCTGCAGCTGTAATTCTCTTGCTAGGATTAAGAGTTAACATTTTATTAATTAAATTCTTTGCCTCTGATGTGATTGTGTCCCATTCTGGTGATGGATAATTATAAATACCAGCTTTAATCTGATTATTCAACTTGTGCTGGTTTTCATTCCAAAAGGGGGGATAGCCGACCAATAAAATATACAATATGACGCCTGAGGCCCATATATCCACTGCTTTTCCATATGGTTCTTCTTTCAACATCTCCGGTGAAAAATATCCTGGAGTTCCAGCAAAATCATACAATGCTTGTTTGTTATCTTGAACCTCAATGGCAAGGCCAAAATCAGCCAATTTTACAGTAGCACCCTGCGCTTTACTTTTTAGCAGCAAATTTTCAGGTTTGATATCCCTATGTATTACTCCATTGACATGGCAATAATGTAGACTCTCCAGAATCTGTTGAATGCAGTGAGATGCCTCTGCTTCACTGTAATGTTTACGTTCGACGATGTCCTCAAATAATTCACCACCTGTAACCAACTCAAAGACAAGATAAAGAAAGCTCTCGTCTTCAATAATATCGTGCAATATAACTATATTAGGATGTTGTAACTTCCTACAGATTCTACCTTCGTTCTCGAGTTTCTGTGAATCTTTGGTAGACAAATTTTTTCTGCTGATCATCTTTACTGCAAGTTCTAAACCTGTAGCTTTTTGTCTGCAGCGCTTTACAATCGAAAAGGCTCCATGTCCGATTTTTTCTTTAAGTTCATATTTATCAGTGAATCTTGTGCTGACTTTATTCATCATTTGGTTTTGACTTTTGACTCTTATCCAAATTCTGATTGTCTTTAGATATAAAAACAAATCACGCGTCAAGTGGTTAGAACCTATCAAAAAACAAAACTAATTTAAAAATTTTCAGGTATTATTTTAGTTTGAATTAAAAAATTGAAATTATTGCTCAGACACCATAAATATTTTTGCAGTTTACATAATAACTTTAGCGATCCTGGACTAAGAACTGAAATAAAATAAAGTCTATTTTGAAATTTTCTGTTTTGCTTTGGAAATATAGCACAATGTAATAGATATGCACACTTTAGGAGTTAAGCTAAAAAAAAGTTTGATTCTAGTCGACGATTACAACTTTGAACTGAGAGATGAAATAAAATTGTTTTATTTATAACTTTCAGGAATGACTCTAGTTTCATTTCGCCAATCAGATTTTTGTTAAAACCCTAAAGAAATTGCTACATTTTATATAACTATATCTACATGCTTTTGATTATGTTAAAAATACTACTTTGATCTTCATATGCAAGATGATATTAAGATCATTTGCTACTAATGTGTTGCACGAAAATGCAGTTTTTCGTAAAAAATTGATTCTATGTTGAAAACAATTTTTTTTAATTACAAAAGCCATTAGATATAGTGATTTCCTTTCAAATGAACCATTAAATACCTCTCTATGATTTTTTCAGTGCCCTGCTAGCTGCAGAGAAGAAAAAAAACGAAAAAACGATGCCGTTGATGCAGAATATCGTGCTTGGGGCCACTTTTCTTGTATTTCAAGCCAATGAATTTTCCTCGTTATTCAAGCCAAGGGACAGTTAGTTTCCTATATAGGGGTATTATGATCTTGGCTGCATTAGTAGGTGCAGCCTGACAAAGAACGAACTATAGCTCATAGTAAACAAAAATTATAAATATTCTTCCTCTTCTTGTCTAGAAATTGATTCTATGTTGAAAACAATTTTTTTTTTAATAACAAAAGGCATTAGATATAGTGATTTCCTTTCAAATGAACCATTAAATACCTCTCTATGATTTTCCAGTGCCCTGCTAGCTGCAGAGAAGAAAAAAAAAACGAAAAAACAAAAATTATAAATATTCTTCCTCTTCTTGTCTAGATTGGTATGGAGACACTTACGTATAATTTCATCACTGGAATCAAATTCCGTGGGAAATTTTATAAGCGCATTTTGAAAAAAGCTATCTGATGGAAAAAATTTTCATTGAAAGGTAATTCAGAATATTAAACTTTAAATTGTTTTATATCAATTATAAGATGTAAAAAAGAATAGCTAAATCTAATCAGATTTATTTTGGGTTGGCTAAAAAAGACGTTGCATGGTATGAAGTTATGCGTAAGAAAGAATAAAGGTTTGAAAATTGACAAATTCACAGAAAAAAATAAAGGCAGTTTTGGAGTGAATGTATTTACCTATTATCAACAGAATAGTAATAAAAGAAACAAATCGTTTTGATGCTGTAAAAAAGAACAACAATCCTAGTAAAGCTTATTAAGGTGGGTTAGTTCAAAGTATCTGCCTTATGATCTGCCCATTGGCACAAGACTCTATCCAAAATCTTTTTGCTAAATTGTAAAAATATTTTGCCGTATTTCTCTCTCTATGACGTCAGTTAAATTAACACTTATCAATAACAAAGATTTAAAGCGTGTATCTACAATTTTGAACGTAAGTCGTAAAAATCCATTTAAATAAAAATTTGTACCCTTTAGCATTTGCCACAAATCAAAAGCTCTCAGAAAACTGAGAGACTCAGGACCAGGCAGTTCATGTCTCTGCCGTAGGATGTATTTCCAAGTTCATACTCTTATTTCATATATAAAGTTGTCAAGGCAGCCGGCAAGCTACATCTTTTAAGTATACTTTTTGTTTACCAGAACTTTCGAAGGATGCACTCGGTCCTATCGTACTGCACAAGAAAGCTGGATGTGATTCTCAGTTTGAAGTACCTAACGTTCTTCATATCAGCCATATCTCTTTACAACTATTGCATTAAGCTTGAATTATGTACCAGCTTTTTTGCGGAATCTTAAGACGCTATTGGGAGTGGGGATAAGAATAATCCTTAGACTCCCTAGTCAAAGCTTGTGGTACTGGGTTCCGTTTTGTGCTCTTAGTGAAACTAGCCCAAGGATGACGCTATTGGTAGACTTCTAAAGACAAAATACGGGACTTTCAGGCCGACTTATATCACCAAGTAGCTACCCTCATATCCTCAAAATAGGCAATTTTATATGACGTCACTGGGTATTTCCTTCAAGTAAATTCTTGCCTCTCGTGCCTTCAAGGTGTCTTCGCTGTTGTCATCGTCTGTTGTCATAGGCCACACAGTAGACACAGAGAAGCTTATTATCTTTTGGACCCTCTGCAGGAGGACATGCTTGTAATGATCACTTGAAGAACATGTATGTTACATCCTGTACTACCATTTTGAACGCTTCTTGAGGGACATCATCCCTGGTAATCTTAGCGTAAACTCAACGTACAAAACCAGAGGAGAAACACTTCACAGGAGAGATGTCGAAAAGTGCCAAAATATGCCTTAAGTTGTCAGCAGCAAACACCAGTAAGAATATCATAAAGCAAGAAATTAATCCTAGGCTAATTTTGTTTTTAAAACGACCCCCACCCACGACTTCCTAACAATGGCTATACAACTTTGGTGGTTCAGCTAGTTCTTCAGCAAACCTGAGCGAACCCCTCTCACACCTTCTACCAAATTTTCAAAATGCGCGCATAAGGTCAAGGTTATTTCTGAAGTTACCAACAAGTTCTTCAACTGACCACCTTTTTACCGATGCTATTCTGATAAAGGAGTAGTTAAAAGCATTTGCTTGATGATGATTGCATATCGTCTTATTCCGACAAGACAAAGCCATCGCAGTCTTCTATGTTTGGCAATTGGCAATTGAATGTTTGGCAATCGATGTTACAGTAGTAGTGGTGTAGGAATACAAAATTGGCTCGCAAAAATACGTATATTACTGTTGTAAACCAATGGAGTTAAAGCACTTCTTACCATGGAAAAATAGAAAAGGTTTTGCTTGGCTTTAGCTCTATTTTCTTTTAATGTTTTATATCTAATGCTGTTGGGTTGCCAGCACCATATTTTTTGCTTTCAATTAACCCTGATACTTACTTGGTTAAACCTGCCAAATACTTCACAAATTATTAATGGGACAAACTTTTGCTCAATCTCCTTATTCTTCTTCTTGTTTAAATTGTTATGCAGATGCTTTCACATAACATCCGGAATCAAAGTCAGGGTTATTTTAAATCTTAAAACAGAAAAGGTTCAATCCAGTAGTCTAAGCCCGAAATTTTTTTAGCAAATAATAAATATTTAGTTAGAATAACGAAAATTACCATAAATGGAGCCTAAGCAAATATATTAAACCAAAAGCAACTAAAATGAGCCACAAATCTTAAAAATTAATGAAAAACCCAAAAATATTTTTTGGAATTTTTTTACTATCATTAGCAACCTTTCTCAGCATCAAAGCTATATTAAAATGAATATCACAAGCTTCAGTTTCCAAATTTCTTAACAAGTCACAAAAGAGGAAATAATTCACATTTGAAAAAAAGTCTCAAATATCAAAAACCATTTCAGACCTTTTATTACGCATACCAGCGAACAAAATATCTCATTTGCGTTGGCAATTGTAATGTTAAGTACTTTACTGTGAAAAAAACAAGAACTTTGCAGTAGCTTCCAATCCAAATAAGATATAGGGAGTGTATTGTGCCAATCAATAAATGCCATGCTGCTACTGTTTGTATTAACAAATCACTGCGATACTAAGCCATGTAAGGCCAACCAAGCTATGCATACTCTTTCTCTGATCCCAAAATGTTTAATGATTCTTTCAAAATTATAGGGGTGACCTTTTTTGCCGTGAAAATTATAAAGAAGATGTTTTTCTAAATCAAGGAAATAAAACCTCTAGGGGTAAAACTTGCCTCCCTAATCTAATGTATTTTTATCTAGGTTTTTAATTTTAGGATGTCGGTTAGGCTTTTTGATTTAAAGAATGTAGGTTACACATTTTAGTTTGACAAGCAGTGTCACGTATCTTCTTTTGAATTCTTCCAGCAAACTCTCTGTAGGTTCCTTGCTGTTTTTTTTTTAGGTTTGCTTATATACGTTTGATTTTGTACTTCCAGGCTGCACTGTTAAACGGAAAGCGTCAATTCTGTGGAGGATCTTTGATTGACAATATTCATATTTTAACAGCTGCTCACTGCGTTGCTCAGTAAGTTATTCTGCTTTAGTGACTTTTTTTTATTCCATATGAGGCTAATTAGCACATGTTTTGGTGAAAAAATCGTTCAATCGGCGCATTTTCACTAGAAAAATGACGCTTTCGGCACAATTTCGCTTTTATGGTGGCACAATTTTAAACCAGACATCTGGTAACCCTGTACACAACGATTAGAAGAGTAAGAGTTGCGCCTTGAGTTTTTCAAATTAGCACATTTATCGGGGGGATCTTTTATTCGGTGCATTTTCACTAGAAAAATGACGCTTTTGGCGCATTTTCACTTTTATGGCGGTCTAATTTTGAATCAGACATCTGGCAACACTGTACACAGTAATTAGAAGAGTAAGAACGTTACCAAACATATACTGCATAGTACTGTTGGGCCTGTAATACAGTAAATTCCAAATTGGAGGAAGGTCTTCCCTAACTCTAATTGGTTTTAATGATGGACATAAAGAAAGAAACAAATCCAAAAGAAAGAAACAGCCAAAGCTAATTCACAGAATAAAGACATATCTCCAGTGTTTTCCTTCATTTCTCATCCGTGCGAAAGAAAAGAATAACTAAAAAAGCGAAGTTTGAAAATCTGGAAAAAAACTTATTTGAGCTATGTCCTGAAGGACTTAATCAAGAACTCGAAGTAAGCACAAAGTTCCCAGTTATGCTATTTAAATGATTATTTGAAACGTAATTAATGAGTTGCTTTTCCAGTTTGCCAAATTTTACTTCTATGTCAGGAGCAACTTGAGTTTATGTGTAATATACTACCAAATCGCTGCCTATCATGGGTGCCCATAAGCTGAATTTTAGGGGGGGAGGGGCTTACCTGGTCTATTCGGCACTTCAAATATTTGATATCAACCTCGGCCCTGCGCCAGCATATGCATCAAAAACTACCAACGAGAGGCCCGGTCAACTGCCACCAAAGTGTCGTAAAACCGTGGGTGTGCTGCTGCCGGCCGCGGCAGCGGTTTTCTGCTGACTTATAAATAATTTGAGCCAATTCTTTTCTTGTATGATTAAGGATTTCAATTTCCCTGCTTTGAAATTAAGTGTGGTTTTCAAAATTAAACAAACAAGTGCGCACACAAATAGTTCGCAAGAACTTTTTGTGCTTCCAGGGCACAGTATAAACATATAGCAGTAAGTTTACCGCAGATAATTTCTGGCTCATCATTCTCGGTGAAAACAAACAGCTCCTATCACTTATTCTTGTATTAGCCTGTACAAACAGCTCCTCTCATTTGATCTGTCATCAGCGGTCCAATTACCCAGGAGCACGTATTTTGGCAGAAACTTTCTCAAAATGCCTTTGAAACCAACTTGAGACTTCGAAACCTACTTTTAATTCATAAAAACATCTAATAATAACATTGCCCTACTAATTACTAATTTTCATATACGTATTGAAATAAATTAATATAAAATTAGTTTCTTCAAAATTGAGTGTTCCAACGTTGAAGCCAAGTTTCGCGTTCAAGAGAAATCTGACTTGTCTACCCGTGAAAAGATCTAATGTCGCTTATGTTTATACGTTCTCTGGAGCACTTGTACATCGGTCTGCTCGAGAACTGTATCACAAATTCTGCAAAAAAAAAAAAAAAATGCCTTATTACTCCTTTTATAGGGGAGATACTTGTGGTCCTAAGGTAAATAAACTTTGGTAGCGTGCCTTAGGTTGTGATCTGAATAATTGGGCCACAGTTTATATAATTAGCAGTAAGTTTACCGCAGATGATTTCTGGCTCTTCATTCTCGGTGCGAACAAAAAGCTCCTCCCACTTATTTGTGCACTTATTGTCCACTTACTGGTGAGCTGGCCAAGTAGTTTTGTCAGTACTTGTTCCGTAGGTGATTATACTTTGTCTACCCGTGAAAAGATCTAATGTCGCTTATGTTTCTACGTTCTCTGGAGCACTCGCACCTCGGTCCGGGTTTTTATAATGGGTGAGATAGGGAAAGATCATACTGCCTATAATTTATATACTTTGTTCCAGGGTGAGTTTTTATTCAGTACTAGTTCTTGTAGCACATCCATTGAATAGACAATTGCCTTTTGAACAGACACCAGATTAAATTCCAGGTAGGAACTTGAGATTTAAGGACCTCTCTATTTCAATACACCCTGGTTTAGCAAAGAATCAGTATTTCTTGAGTCCTTGCAATAGGCAGGTATTTATAAATACTGAGGTTTTGATTCCATGACATAGCAGCGTTACTTGAAACAGTAGGCTATGAAAATTCTCACGTTCCCTACTGTCAAATTATGAAATTAATATTGAGGACAATTAGTGTGTTTCCTTATTTATCATAAAAACACTGGAGGTGTAATAACTAGGAGCAGAATAGGAAATGTCTAATTACAGGACAGGGAACTATTTCAGACATCAACAGAAATGAATGGGAAGGAAACTACAAATGCAGGTCTCCCTAATCGCCATCTCAAAAGTTATATCTATTATACCACCTGGATAATAATTTTTTTCTCTACTAAATCTGTCTTTAATTTTCTTAATAAGTATTTCATTAGTTGGAATATTTCACACATATACAATGGTAACTATTTTAATTGCACAGATAGTTAATAGTAGTGACCTAATTGTAACAAAGATTAATTTTAAAAAACAAAGTTTTTCCGAGGGAAGTAAAGAGCGAAGTTGAAACTTAAAACGGACAAAAATTTTTACTTCACAGCCTACCTAATAGATATTTATAAAACTATTACAAACAAACCAATTAATTATGTTTCCCTATACTTTTAGGATTATAAAAAGCTAGCGCTTTACTGAAAACACAAAAGTCAAGTATAAAAAACAGGAATATTGATTTGGGAGTCAAAAATGAGTATGTAGCCTGACAACAATAAACTAATGTATTCAGATTTTTATAGTCTTACGCCGTGACATTAGTAACTTTCCGTATAAATTGAAATTATCTTAAAATATAAGCGTAAAATTAAATATTTTCTTAATAACCGCGAAGTAATTGAACAGCATACAGAAAAATTGGATTGATTTATCATGTAGCACTTTAGTCTCGCCAGCTATAATACCAATAGTGAGTATTATGCAGTCTTAATTGCAAGAAATATGCTTTAGTATTACTTGAAATGAAGATCAGATAGGACATACCATGAACTCTGGATAGGTAGAAAATGAGGTTAGCAGCTCGTTTTGTATTAAATCAGGAGTTAAGCAGTGTTGTGTTCAATCCCCCTTTATATGGACTATTTTGATGGACTTTGTCTTAAGAAGCACAGGAAAGGCAATGGGAGACCACGGAATGAAATGGGGAAGAAAAAGTCTCCTGGACTTAGATTATGCTGATGATTTAAGCATCCTAGAGGAAAGTGTGAGCAAAATGAATGAA
>JAQQPU010011530.1:0-19595 GCA_029168905.1 Artemia sp. Kazakhstan ARC1039 | reverse complement strand
GGGGGGGGGGTCCCGGGCCCGGAGGCCTCCCCTGCATACGTCCCTGCCCTGGATACAGCCTTGATAATGTCAGAATGTATTTATTTTCGGTGACATTTGTGATCCCTATAAGACTGAATGACACTAGAGTCGAAATTAGCCGAGGAACTAGGCTAGTGCTATTTAGAAAATATATTTATTTAAAAAGATCGCAACCACAAGCCCTGGAGTGCTGATTTCGTATGCCGGGGCAAAAAACAGAAACATCTTCTTAAGAAAGTTTAAAAACAATAATATACTGAAATTGGCAAAGGGATTCAAAATAATGCTGACTGAATGAATAATTCATCCATTGGCTTTTGTTACGCTGAATAAAAAAGTTTTTTTTTCAACTGAAAGTAAAGAACAGTATTAAAAATTAAGACGAACAGAAATTACTCCGCATATGACAGGGGATATCACCTCCTCAACTTCTTGCTTATAACGCTAAGGTTCTGAGTGTTTTGAAAAAGTGTCTTATTCCAATTCAACGGCCCTTGTGTTACAGCAGTTTTTCTTAAGAAATTAGACAAATTAAAACTTTAGCTAATGAGCGAGGGACTGAGGAGGGGCCCTTTTGTGCATGGAATAATTTTTGTTTATTTTAATTTTTAATATTACTTCGGTTTCCTGGATTTATTTTTGTTAGCTTTTCATATTATATCCAGGCCTAACAAAGATAAGATGTGGGGTACCAGCCCCAAAAACCTCCGATTTCTCGCTGTTATGTTCTATATACAAATAATTGTAAGTTGATTGGTCGTGTCCCGCCTTTTCAGTTGTTCTGCCTAAGAATTAAAATATTAGAATAAAATTGAAATTTGTACGAAATTTGATTTTAATTTTTTATTTAATTTTTAATTTTAATTTAATTTATTTAATTTAATTTTTTTAATTTTTTATTTTAATTTGAACATAATTTTTGGTGAGCAGGAGTTTTGTTGAATAAGTCTTTGGTTACATTTCTACTACATAATTTTTGGTAGAAGAAAAAGGATGTTGCTGTTCACATGGATGGACATTCTGCGTGGTTTTCGATCTTCTAAGCGGCTAAAGCCATCGTGACCTCTACAATATAGGGTTCCCTGATGTTTAAAAAGGATTTATCGCATACATAAATTTAAATACATTGACATATTGTATGTAAACAGGAAAGAAAAATGTAAAATTTTTAAATCACTGAAAACCAAACTCCTAGTAGTACTTTCCAGCCCCTTCCTCAAGAATCTTCCTTCTGAGACTCATTGTGCCCCGTCTCACCTTTTCTGCCTCAGTGCCACTCGGCTGGTAAATGTAACATTTTATTCTACATAGAAAAAAAATTGTTGGAATGAGAAGGACGCTATTGAGGCCCCCCCCCGGCCCCCCAGGTAAGTATAGTACAGGTAAGTATAGTAAGTGTAATTTTATGAAATATGAAGGAAAATAGTTTAGTTAAATAAAGTTTTAAAATAAATGTCGTAATATTTTTGTGCAATAAGAAGGGAGGTATCACCCCGCAGCACCCTTATTCAGGCTTGGTATAAATGTAGGAAGATGAGAGATATACCCCTAACTCTTCCCCCTGAACTCTTTCTACATTAATCTGAAAGACCACGGAGAGTTAGGCAATCTGTGGATTGAAATGCGGTTTTTAGGCATCCCCCCCCCTGACCATCCTTCATAGTAGCTCATGCATGATTACAAATTACTAAACATAATTTCATGGAAAATCAAATCAACTTTGTTAAATCAAACAATAAGACAAATCTCCAGATTAAGTATTTATCTTGTATGCAAGACGTGACTTCTCAGGCATGAGTACCCTACAGTGCAGCATTATTTCCTCTGCAACTTGGAAGCTCAAAATTAAGTTTCCTTTGTACTTTTAAAACAGTTAGTTACCCTTAGAATTTTCAATCGATAGCGAATTGGTAGCTTTTGGGACTAGATTTTAGTTTGGGGCCACAAACAACAGAAAATGCCACGTTTCAACGGCACAGCCTTTTTGGCCATTTAAAAAGGATATTAGAACTTTTATTTTCCGTTCGCATGAGCACTCTCCGTACCTTAGAAGACCATTGGCTCAATACAATCACCCCTGAAAAAAAACAAAAAAAAAAACGAACACGCATCTGTCATCTTCCTTCTGGCAAAAAATCTGAAATTCCGAATCTCTGTGTGGAGCTTTGCACCTCTACAGTATGGTTCACTGAAATGGCAAATCTAATGGTGTGATTTTCATTAAGACCTCTTCCTTATTGGGGATGCCCCCCCCCTTTAAAAAATCAGGTCAATTTTCCCAGACTCATAGATTTTGATAGATAATACAAAACTGAATAAATTTTATATGTTTGGGATCAGCATAAAAAATCTCTTAATGAATTTATTGTTATCAAAATTGTCGTATTTTATCGTTTCGGCTCCTATTGGTCCGAATTGCTTCTGGCTTATAGTTTGTCATTGCAAACTATTGAATTCTTAATTTTTTCAAATTCACTAAAAAACAGATATATGTATACATAGGTTATAACATATCAAATAAGTAAAAATAAGTAAAACGTGTTAAAATGAATATTTATAAAAACATTCAAATGGTTATTAGAAAACAAGCAAGTTATACTGCTTGATTTTACAGACACATTGAAATGAGATATGAGCTAGGAAGTGGAGCTGTTGTCATGAGGTCACTAAGTTTGGTTACTCTCGGCGAATGGCACCGAATATCTGCTCGAAGATACCGCCAGGTACAGAACAAATATTTTAATCTATTAAGCTAACTTAGGAGCTTTGCTGTAAAAAGTAACAAGTCACGATGTTCACAGAAAAACTGACCCCTAAAAATTTGAGGCAAAAAAACTTGGTTTTTATAATTATCAGACGTAACATTATGCCCAACGCTGGTTCAAAGCAAGGATATCCAGATTTTTTCAGATCCACACTCCTCTGAAGTCTAATAGCATGACCCTGTACATCCTGTTGAAAAGGCTTTGCAGAAATATTACTTCGTATATTTATATTGTAAGATAATTACAAGACATTTATGTGCTAAATAATACCAAAGTACTTACATATAAGGTAATTAAATAAAGGCTAAGTCATATACATACAAATTTCAGAAAACAAATCTAGGAAATATTTCCCCGCATTCCAAGAGGCGTACCTCTAGTTGAAGAAGCCTAATCTGCTTTTCATGGGATTTTGTGCATGTTTAAGGATGTTTAGGAAATTATTTGTTATCTTTTAAGTTAATTATTTCTTATTCTGGGGTACTATTAACTATCAAACTAAAAATTGTAGAAAGAGCCTACCAGGCATTCACCAGAAAATTGTTCGTTTTTTCATAGGTGAATTTTTTATTTTTGTGAATGAAGAAGGTTTTCCAGTAGAGTCTATAATATAGCCAAGTAAGTAAATTACTTATGGGAAGGGGAGTGGAAGGATCCCCTTTCCTTTTAAATTGATATGTGATACAAATCGCTTACCACTCCATGTGCCTTAATTCTGCATCAAGTCGGAGTTTTGATAGCTTGACTTTAAGCTGTTTTCTACTGTAGGTTGCTTATTGTGAAATGAATTTGGCTCCTCCATGACTTTTGTAGCCTACACCAATGTATAAGACAGGCCAAATTGAAGACTAAATTTAGAATATGTATAGAACAGGCCAAATTCACAACTAAAATTAGAATATTGAATCTTTTCAAAAAAAACATGTGGTATATAATTTTCTTGTCTACAGGCACGTGTATTATATCGTCTTGTATACGAAGATACAGTTTATGGCTAAGAATTCCATTTTATTTTAATACTAGCTTTTTTTTAATAGTAAAAGGCAATAGATATAACTATATGCTTTCAAATGAGTACTTAAACATCTCTCTATGATTTTTCAGTGCCTCACTAGCGGCGATGGTTAAAAAGGAGAATTAAAAAAGGAGACACGTCCTTGCTTTCCATGCAAAAAGGGGCTTCTTGTCATTCAAGATGATGTACTGCTATTCCTCTAAATGGGGGTTTCGGCAATATTGATTCCAATGGTACAGTTTTCATTTCGACCCGACGCTATTTGTGCGGGCCTGAGGCAAGGCCGTATCTAAGCCAGATTATTATGGGGTTTGAACCCCCCTCCCCCCCCCCCAAAAAAAAATGTCTGACTCGTAAAAACGTAACAAAAATACATATAAATATAATTTCGGTATGTTTAAGAAAAAATTCCAAAATCTCCCCCCCAACAACAACAATCCTTGATATGCCTTTGGACTAGCCTTTTTTTCAAAATCCCTATAAAATGATTTTCGGAATAAACTCTTACCATTAAGATTGACCGAAATGGCGGTTACTATTCCTGAACTAAACTCAAATGGTGATACTTTCTCGCTGAACAATTTCTTTTTCAAAACGCGTTTTTAAATTGTCGGTTATTGTAGGTTAGAATTCTTTACTAGGTATCAGCAGATACTGCAACTATTGTACAAGCACAGAAAAAAATAGCATAACATGGTCTAAGAGAACACGAGGGATTTTTGTTCTGTAATTCTGTGGCAGAAATTGATCATTAATTTGATTGGTTTATTTTTTTGTGCGTTTATCGTCACCTTTTTTTTAGTCAATCTTACTGTTATTTGAGCTTATATATGAAACGGAATCCAAATAATCCAGTATTTTTTTTTAACTATTGTTGTATTTTTGCATAAGAAAATGGGTATTTTGTTTTTATTGTTTTTTGTGTTTTTGTGATGTTTTAAGCTGGTAAAACGAATGTAAACCTGTGTGGTTTCTTAGCAACATTTTAAGCAAGTGAAGATAAAAATGAAACGTTTTTGAGTCACATAATTTTTACAAGAAAGCTTTCTTTTGCTCTGTACAGTCATCATTTTAGTACTGTATGACTGAGGAAATATAATTTTACTTGCTGTTCAGAGAGCTTAAAAAAAGCTTGGATTAAAATTGCTTCCTCGAATTCTTTGTTTTCTTAATGTCTTGAATCCATAGAGAATGCAGCAAAAAAAATCAATCGTATAATTTTTAGTTGTCAATTTGGCCATTTCTGAGCATTCATGTAAATTAAAAAAAATCATGGAGAGTACAAAATCATGTTAAAATAAATAGTCTGAAGTGGGATAAATTATCAAAACTCCAACTTGCGATAGTATCATGAAAAGTAGAAATCTATTTACAGTAAACATCCTAAAGGGGGATCAAAACTCTGACTTGAGTTAGAACTAAGACAAATTGAGTGGTAGGCAATACTACCTATTATTCAGAGAGCGTAAACGAAAGGTTGGATAAAATTCTCTTTCTTAATGTTTTCTTAGATATATGAGAACTGAAGATTATAGGAGAATATATCATACATGTTCAATGGCCTTGAGAAGAAGGGGATGAACTTCTCCAATGTCCAAGACATCTTCCGAACATCAAATGCTTATGCATAGAGTTAGTTTAAAGAATCATTTAATTAGTAGCTATTAATTTAACTTGAATTCTGGGTTGGAGGCTCCTCATTTTATTTATTTTTATTTGGTTATTTGAGATTAATTGGGTGTTTAGTTTTTTTTACCATGTGGAGAGTTGAAGGGCCATCTTTTTTTTCCGGTATTTGGAGATAGTGTTATGTATTTATTGTTGAGTGTATAACCCACACACGAGTTCACCTCACTGTGGGTCATTAATTGGATAGTTTGTGAACTTTTTTCTTATTGATTATTAAAGAACTTGAAACTGAACTAGATTAGAGCTACCCTAATATTGTCTATATGCTACTAAATGAAATAATAGTAACTTAACTATACATATTGAATAAAATATGTATAAAACATAATACTTTGAATCATAGCTACTTATGCAGTATATCTTACACACCGCTATAGACTGTATAGAGGAAAACTAAAGGAAACCTGTCAAACGGGTATTTGCAATGGATAAATGAATCGCAATGCGTGGTTTCTCTTTCCTTTTACAATATTCAAACTATATTCTGGAGGTTTAGGGAGGGAAAGTACCTAGGTTAGGTTACGTATTTAATATATGCTATGCTTTACCCTCCACCCCCTAATGTGCAAATATATAGCCCAAATTTGTTTCTAAACTATTATATTTTTCATCCTTCTTTATTTTATTGCATTAGCATTAACCAAACTTGACCTCTCTCGTGTGTAAGATATAATGCATAAGTACCGAATAATATTACATTTAAAAAAGATGGAAGCATTGCTGAAGAATATACGTAAATATTCTATCCTCTCTGACAAACTGACTCAGTACTGTCGTAATTCATTATATTTCTTGACCCATGCAAAAAATTGATTTTCCTCGATGTTCAAGCCAGGGAACTGAATGTTTCCCATATAGAGTTTTCGGGCCCGACAGTTCCAATGGTGTACGTTTTCTTTCGATTTGACGTCATTTATGAGGGGCTTAAGGCTATTTTCCGAAATTCACATAAATTTATTTTCTAAAAAAAATCACTATTAAGACTTATTTACGTAATAGCTACCGCTCCTGAATCCGCTAGAAATGGCAACTTTTTCTCACTTGTCAGTTTTTTAAAACACGTTTGTACTTTTTGGTTACTATTGGCTGTGGTTCGTCATATACCAGGCTTCAGGTATCGCTGCAACCACGATATTTATATTTAATGCATGACTGATGATGTAATTGAGTTTGTAGTACAAAATAGTAATGTTTTTATTCTGTAATCAGATATAGTACTTTTTTGAACTGAACTCATTTTCTTCCGATTCCATAGAACCGCGTGAATATGTACCTTTTAAATTTTCACTAATACCATTATCAATATGAACTTCTTTATAAAAAAAAAAGAAAAAGAAAGTTCTCTCCAAGTCTAACCACTATTTGACAATAATGTTTAGTAAAATAATAGTAAAATCTTAAAAAAAACAGTTTTTTATGTTTAAGATAGGTGCATGTCAGGAACTAGCCATAAGCATCACAAAAAATGTTCTTTAGTGAATTTTGAAAATTAAGTTTTTGGGATAGAGGATATTCTCTGAGTAGATTTTTTCTATTGAGTCAAATAATTAATCATTTTCTTTTTCCTTAAAAAAAAAACTCCAAACTGAAGATTAAAGAGCGTGCAGCATATGTAGGCAATTTTGAACACATTTAGATAGTAGGGCAATGCTAAGGAAGAAAGACAGTAGAAACCTAACCTTTCATTCCCCTTTCCTCCTGACCTGTTGACTCACCAGAAGTGAATTCCTATGTGCCTAATTATTTAGTCCAGATTAAATCTTGGTATCTGTACCCTGCCATACGTGGATTGTTTTTAGGATGGGATGTTGCAAATAGATGATGAACCAGAAATGTATGCCAGATCGCCTGGGTACTTGAAGTCTCTCGACACAAATGGCCAAATTGTGATAGGTCGACTACCAGGAATAGTGAATAGCCAAGTACGAGAAAATGCTGGAACGGGAGCGAGTTTTGTTGGCTGCCTGAGAAAAGTGCGAATTGATAAGAAAAATGTCGATCTTTCAAAACCGAGTAAGACCACATTAACAACCATGGTACAGAAATGCAACTGCAGAACCCCAAAATGTAATTCAGGTGAGTTCTTATTCGAGCTCATATTTCAGTTTTTTGCAATTTTTTGTGAATTTGGTTAATTTTTATTTTCATTTGTTTCTATTTTATTTAGAAATCAGTTATACAAAAATCATTTAAATTTACTTTTCTGAATCAGTTTCAACCCCTAATTGAAATTAAGCGATAGTTAGTTTTCAAAGTCGGTATAAACCACGTCCGGGTATATGCATAATGTTTCTCAGCTCTTATGGCACAAGATGGCAGTTGTCTCTAACCCTTGGTGATCCAGAGGAATTTGTGATCAGGATTTATTCTTTCCTAATAAATCTATTTAAAAGGCAATTATTATTTTTTTTTTAATTGTACAGATCCTATTGCCAGAAATTAGTCAATCCCTCAGTAGGTTACATCGAATACTTTATGTTATTCGAAAAGCTTTATGAGGAGATAAGAGATTTGTGGCCAAAATAGGTTGATAGGACCTTGTTTTTACGACAAAACTAGAGTCTACCCAAGACTTAGTCACGTAACAAGTTTTATAATGGATTAAAAATTTAAAAAGTGAACAGCCCACTTTCCAAGGCTTTGTCTACCCTTGGGAAAGCCAAAACGTAAATAATTTTCCTTGCTAGTGGAAGGTTTTCTGAAAGAATTGAAACATAATCTTCTGCAAAGACCTCCAAATTCCATTTGGGTCTTGCCAATCTTACATTTCACTGTGTGAAGCACTGTTTAGAATCATTTTGAAAAACGCCGCTTATATCTTGAATTTACGAAATGTAGATCTACGACTAAAGCAATTTATTGTGCCTGATGTGATCGACAGGGCAGAAACAATACCTGTCCATTCAACTATCTTGCATATAAGCCAAGTTTTTCAAACGCAACATCCCGTTGAGTTTAAAACAATGGTTAGGATTATTGCATTATTAACAGAAGTATGTATACCTTTACTGTAAAAATTTTCTTTGTCCACTCGGATTGTTCAGTAAACGCTCAGATGGCTTAAGCTTACCTTCCAAACACTTTCTTGATTAATGATTATTGATCTACTGATTTAGTTGACACGACGACTTTATTTCTCTCGGCACTAATATCACAAATGCAATTACTTCAATAACAATGAATAGAGAAAACCTAAGCATCTATTAAATTTTCCATTATTTTGTTTTACTTTAGTAGTTATGAAGAAAATGTTCAATTATACAAAATTATACATCCATCTGTGATTCAGTAGAATGGCTCTCATTCGTTTCGCCGAAAATACATGGATTTTGTAGACTAGGGTAAATTTTATTTAAAGTTTGATATATTTTTCTCACTTACTCCTGAGGTAAGTTGATTTTGAATGCGAAGGTATGAAGGAGACTGAACAATCATATTACAATAAATGTTAACGTCATTTGAAGATAACTGTGCATAGCAAGCACTGCAAAGGAAACAGTTATCACCAATAATATAATTGAAATGCGGCGATGCAGTAACCTCTTTTAGAATTTTGGGTGACATCTGTCCTGAAAATACCCTGTTTCAGGTTTTCAGGAGAAGAGAAGTACCTCAAGAAGCTGAATATAAAAATCAAGCTACAATATTTTCAAGAGCCAAAAGCTTGGAACTTATGGCGTCAAACACAGCATTTGTTGAACCACCACGTGTATCTTGGACAGTACAGAAATATATTGAAAGGATTTTTAGAAAAAATGGAAACAAATGCGAAGTTTGTTTTGTCCACTAACAATACGATTTATAGTTCGACCAAGCGACTAGTTCATCACCTTTTGGAGCTCTTAGGAAACATGAAATATTCTTATTGACTTAGGTTTTCTGTCATCCAAACACACTGCTGCCACTGCCGAAACACTGCTGTTGCGTTAACCTCTTCCAGAATTTCTGGTTAATTTTTGGTTTTGGTTCCTTATTAGCTGAAATCCTCATTGTATTATCATTGTAAAAAAACCAAGTGAAATACCATTGTAAGAAACTAAGAAGTTTGTCCTAACACATGTTAGAACACTTCACCACCAAACTGGTAGTCGATTGAGTTGAACTAAAATGCACCAGTTTTACAAGCATGGTGTGCATAAAAGATCTCAGAGACGACAAACACAAAGAGACGACACACACAAAGAGACGACACACACACAGAGACGACACACACACAAAGACGACAAACACATAGAGACGACACACACACACAGAGACGACAAACACAAAGAGACGACACACACACAGAGACGACACACACACACAGAGACGTCGATTTAAAGGTTGTATCAACTATTTAGACTCAGCTTGGCATTTGATTCATTGCAGTTAGCAGCCGACATAATTGATGAAATCAGTTTCATCTTTCTAAAATTATATTCTATTATATTCTATTATATATGTATTATTCTATTATATATGTTATTCTATTTTATTTTAGGTGAAGAAAACGAAAATGTTGACTACGTTCGCCTAGATGGAAATAATGCTTATAAATATCTGAGAAAAACTCAGTCAAGGTGGGTATCACATTCTAAGTATTAATTCTTCACAAGGCTTTTGGAAAACAAAGGAAAATGCTATCTTTGAGAAACCATGAGTGGATCTTTATTCCCCTATCTATCAAAAGAGGACATTGGTATTTTTTTTCTGAAGACGATGCTCATGAATCCAAGTTAATTTTTAGTTTTCTTTGGGGCGATAGTATCAAATTCGTCATAGGTCATCAAAATAAGACTTATTAGAAAAGTAGTTTAAAGCTGTAATTCTCTTTTTCAGTAACAAAAAAAAAAAATAATTACATTACTGTCAAAGGCTAGTTTTCTTCCTCTTTTGCCGTCATACAATAATATTTTAGAATTACAGAATTTTTCGTAGAAACATCGGAACAGCTATCTTTAACAAATAAGGATGAGACCAAACTGCGTTTCCAGAATACAAATAATTTTACGTTATGTTTGCATTATAATTTCGTTTCTTTTTTTAGTTTTAATGGTTAAGTATTTTATTGTAAATCTTATTTTATATTTATCTGCGCTTTGCTGATGTTAGCCCTTATGTATAGAGCCGAGATATTCGAACGTATTACAATGTTCAATCAATTGTTAATGCCAATGAGCTTGTTTCAAAAATACCTTCTAGGGTAGCTGCCAGAATAAGGAACTTATAAGCTTTTATAAGAGCTCTGAATAAACGACAAAAACTAAAAGCCAACTTCTAATTTCTCAGAAATCTTAGAAAACCATTTAACTTCTCCCGTTTTTTGCCAAAGATAAAGATAATCAGATTGGATGAAACTTACATCTTAGAAAGTGTAAATTTTGTTTTTTTGACTGAACAGAGCAGAATTATCTTTTTTAAAATTTAGAAAAAGGCAGTCCCTAAAAAATACTCTAGTGTACCTGCTTGGAAAACATCGAAAATTACCTCAAAAGAAGTGTCATTGAATAATTTGACACCTTTGGAAGTTTTCTGTTGTCCTAACTGTCTTGATTAAAATCTTTGAGGACACAGTATGTACGTACATTGATTAGGCAGCCGTTTGCTTAACAATTAGTTAGAGATTATAATTTTCCTTTGCTTAAAACTAGCATATCGTTATGTTTTGGAACTGTTGACAGATCTAAGATCCCCTATTAATTTTTACCCTTTGCTTCGGAAGCTCCCTGTGGTCCTGGGAAAATTTTTCAATGAACCCTTTGTCTTTGAAACTGTCAGAAAACGCCGAGACTCGCAAAATAACATTTTTGGTATCGAACAGCCTTAAAAATACTCCCCATTTTTTTTCTGAATGAATTGCCTTGTTTCGTGTTTGTTTTTCAGTCTTGGTTGAACTTCATTTCACTGATGATGCTAGGACTGTCGATGGCCTTAAGTTATAAAGCCAAAATATTCATTTGAAAAAATTACCGTCTTAAATAATTCTTGTTGTTTCACCTTTTGATATTTGTGCTCTCTATGTAGGCTCTCAGTTTCAAAGGCGAGGCTGCCTCGTAATGGATTATGCGGACCTAAAGATGTATTCAGTTCGCAAAAAACTCCATTGTTAACAGCTCAGTGCTGCCTGGGTAGTTCATACTGATGGTAGTATAGTAGTGCAGTAACGCACGAGTTCTTATGGGGGGTTTCAGTAGATATTTTTCAACGGGGCCTTAAAATTTAAGGTCTAAACTTAGAAAACTCTTTTTGGCATGCTGACCAATAGTCTGTATTGCATAGGTACCAGTCTCTTGATGCGATGCCTTCAGTCGAGAGTGCAATACGTGGCTGGGGGCAACTCATATGAAGCTTTCTGTGTTTTCCCACAAATTTCTCCAGGTACCCATTTAAAGCCGGGTCGGCTGAGCTAACATGGTCACACGATTGACCCCCCTTCCTAACTCAAATAACCATCAACACCAGGACTTGCACCCCTGACCTCAGGATTTCAAGTCCGGAGCGCTAACCGCTCAGCTAGAACGGCTCAATTTAAGGTCTACATTTTCAAAATTTCCATAGGAAGTCTTCCAGCTAAGAATGCGGTGTAAGAGTGATTAACCTCTAATTTTACTTTTAATGGGATATAATGACACAAGAAGGTGCAGATTCGGTGACAGCTCATTTTTTATTACTAGAACAGTAAGTTTTAGTGTAAAATTGTAGTTTTGAAATATCAAAACATTGTGAAAAAAAAGTATAAGGCGAGATATAGCCTCTTTCGTATCTGGAAAACCACTTTTTTATAGCGTAAAGCAAATACACATAAAGGGAACTTCTTCTTCATATACCATACTTAAAGTTAAACTTAAGCTTGCAAATTAGGGAGTTGAAGGGCCAACTCATGTTTAGGACAGTCCTGAATATTGTCTTGGCAATAGACATTTGTATAGATTAGTATTACCTTAAAAGCCCTATAGGAATACAGAAATATTCTTCACAATTGAAAGCAACAACAACATTAAATCTTAAATTAGCATGAATTGCGTTGTATGTGGTGGAGCCACTTCCCCATCAGCTCCCTTATTTTTTCAGTAAGTTTTATTTTCTTTTTGTGAATGAATCCCATATCACTAGAACAATTTGATGAAAAAAGTGTTTGCTGACTTGAACTCTTTTCAAGGGTAATCAATAATTCAAACACTTTCGATTGCCAATTTTTATATTTGTTAAATTCCCAAATAGTTTCGGCGAAGCACTAATCAACTTTTACCGTCAAGTGCGGGTAGTTTAGGCAGTAGCAGTCTTCATTAAATTTTGGGATATTTTCTGCAAGGCCGTATCCAGGGGGGGGGGAGTTACCCGGTTTTAACCCCCCCCCCCCCCCGAAATTTTTGAACGAGTCGAAAATTAGTCGAAAATTGGTAAAACCTTACTAAAAATTAGTAAAATTAGTCGAAAACCGAGTAAAAAATTAGTACGACTGATATTCCGGTGGTTCGACTGATATTCCGTAAGCTTATAAACAAATTTATCTGCATCAAGATGATCCGGTAGCTCTGTGATTGCTTTGGCGTGGTTTTCTTTTAATAACATCTTAAATAAACTGTTTTAAGTATGCATAAATAAAAACAATAGAAAATATCAGGAAAAGTTCGAAGTTCCTTTTAAGTTTCGAAGAAAATCTTTGTTCTGGATAATGCACATGAGTTGGAGGCTTTAGTCTCTCCCGCCTTTTTCAGAAACGATTCTATCTCTGTTTTTTTTTCAGATCTTGTTATAAAAAGTTTTTAACTTTGTTTTATGTCCTTGCTTGAGCAACGTAGGTTACGACAAGACAAGATTTTTTTGTTGGGTGGGGTATAATTCTCTAAAAAGAGATTTATTGCTTGTGGATCTTCATGCATATTTATGGGTCTTCATAAGTTTTCATTTAGATGGTCGTTTGGAATTGAAATGGTCGTAAAAAACACAGGTCACACTGCTTGTGACTCAGTGTTAATGGCTTCATATTATGAAACCAGTCTATTCCAAAAGACTGAAACAACTTTTCCTAAATAAATTATATTCAACTTTTTCTGATCATGCTGTTAAGCTGAATTCGGGAGTCTGACCCAAGGGGCTGCCGAATTTTAAAAACCAGATTCACCAGGTGGTATGTGTCAAGTGTGGCCAAAGTGTTCAATAAACTGGCGTAACTATTTCAAGCGTCACTTGAATTATTCAACGCATGGTGAAATTGTTCCAAACGCGGCAAAACTGTGTAGTACACATGGTACTCATAACCGCATATTCACGGGTTGTTTAGGGGGTTTAAGCTCCCCCCCCCTAAATATGTGTCTGAATCGTAAACCGTAACAAACATACATATAAACAAGTTTTGATACGTTTTTAAAAGTTTTCTTTGTAACCCCCCCCCCCAAAAATGTTACGATAACCTTCAGTTAATTATATGTCTGATTACAATGTTGGTGGTATATACCGGGTTGCAGAAAGCGGGTAATCTCTTGGTCCAACCTTTACTATCAGTTAATGATTGGAGTTTTAGATGTATTTACCTGGAAGTTATCGTAACATGAAAATTAATGAAAAATATAAAATTTTGGCGCTATCATATCAATTGAAAATCTCGTGAGTAAAATGTGAAAGTATTTTTTTTACCTTAGTTTCTTATCAGGCTCATTATAGAGCCGTAGTTTTTATTTTTTCGGTAGTTTTTTTTTTTTTTACTGCAATTTTTACAGTTTCTCTTGTTTGTCTTTCCTTGTTTGTTTGAATTTTCTGCTACTCCACTGTTTTTTTTCGTAATTTTGTACAGTAGGCTAAAAAATATTAATACCATCAATTATTGCATTCAAACTTACATCCCGTTCTTATTTTTACTACTTTTATGTTTTACTTAACATTTTGTGATTTTTCTTAGATTTCTTGTTTCAATTTTAGAAATGCGCAGTCTAACATTTAGTGTTACTATCATTCTTTTCTTTTCTGTTTTTTTTTTGCAACCATTTTTGGTACTATTCTCTATTTTTGTGTAATTTATTACTTTGTTTTTACAGAGACCCGAAATGGAACCACATTTCCTTCAAATTGAAAACACAATCATACAATGGTCTTGTCCTATGGGTGGGGGATATTTCTTATGCAAAAATAAAGGATGAGTTTATATCAGTAGCCATTATTAATGGAAAATTGGAGGTGAGATACAGATTGGGAAAAAGAAGTAGAGAAATGGTTCTTCGGTCGAAGGTAAGTTTAATCAATAATCCCGTATGATTTACAATTTAAAGTTTATGATTTTGTCTGTTACTTTTCTGCAATCTTACAGTTTTAATGTTTTGATGCAAGGCCAGAATTTTGTTGTAAGCCGATTCAGCTTATCCATCTATAGAATTCTACACATTTTTTAAATCATTTTTTTTTTTGTCCAGATTAAAAGCTTTGAAAAATTATTTTTTCTTTTTTGTTTAATAAGTTTACATTATCCTTTAAGAAATAGTCAATTCAATAACAAAATATTAGCTTGGTAATGGGATGGATGTGAGACTAATTAATTCACTGGTATAATCCTTTCAGTGCAAGCTACAGCTCTAGACTGGTCGCAAATATAAAAAAGTGAAGCAAAGGATATATTTTGGAATGTTCTACCTTTATTACATAATATAGGTAAAATGCATGGTGTAGAATAACCTATAATGTAATTTTTTTTTAATTTCTTTTAATTGTTTATTTTTATTTTAGGGGACTGATTTGCCATAACAGATTAAGATAAAAAAATAAAAAAAAATATATATATATGCAATTGGTGGCAACTGCAGAAGGGTTGCCTTACGATGGAAATGCACAGAGGTGCCGTGGACTTAGTCTGGTACTGAGACTACTGACATCTTTAGCACATGAAACCATTTCTGTAACGTGCTTCTACTAGGTGCACGTTACAAGTTCTTACCGTCTATAGATATTTTCAAGAGAAATTGCCTACGGATTGTTCTAGGTAGCCGGCGGATTGAACGTATTTCAAACTGTAGGCTGTACGAAAACTGTGGTTCAATGCCGCTTTCGAGGGCTATAATGAGATAATAGTTGAGATGACTAGGGCACGTTCTGCAGATGAAGGATGACAGATTGCCAAAGATTGTCCTTTTCGGCCAACTGTTTAGGGCTAAACGGAACACAAGTTGTGTGCGGTTGGGATGGGAGGTTGTCATAAAGAAAGATTTAAAGGAAATATGAAATTCGTGGTAGGGTGTAAAGAGGGAGGCTTTGAATAAATTGGGATGAAGGAGGAGCGTGTGTAGCTGTGTTGGTTTCAGGCCTCTTGGTGCTGCGGTGAGTTGTCGTTAGTGGTAGTAGTAGTAGTAGAAGCACCATTAAGGGGCATATTTTTGTTTAATTTAATTTATGTAATTCAAAGAGCCGACCTCCAAGTCAGAACCAAGGACATTTAAAATTGACAGAAATCCTTATATCAAGTAAGCAAGTAATAATTTAAGCAAAGAAAGTTGTAAAAAAGTCATCTAACCCAATTCACAAAAAGTACTAGGTATCATGCCAATATAGAAGAAGTATCTACTAATATTATAGGCCATAGCTTCAGCTGTGACAAGGGGGCATGAGGGTCACTCGTTTGCAAAATTCTCAAAATCCGAATTTTAAGCTCGACATAATTTGGGGAGGGTGCAGTGGCCTACTAAGTGACAACAGTACTAATGTAGCCACGTTTAATCTTCGAGATTTTCAAGAACTGCAAGTTTGGATGGTGGCATCTAATGGAACCTTGTATCTCAAAGCACCAGCTCTCCGCCGAGTTGTTGCTTTGTTTGAGGCTCTGAGTGCATCAATTGTGGGTATTTCATAAATCCTGCTTTTTATTTTCATTTTTCAAAGGTTTTACAGGGAGGACCAGAGCATATTTCAAGGAGCACAGGGGAAAAATGAAGTGTTAGAAATTAAATTATTTTTTTGTAAATCCTCTAACCTTAAGAAACTTGGTTGTTCAAGACGGAAGACCATAACTGTGTCTCAAATTTTGATAAAGATACTTCAAACTAAAGCAACATGAAATACATATTCTTTCTCCACTTTTAGGATGGGGTATGATTTTGGATTCTATTTTCTCGACACTGAATAGTCTCTTATCGTCATTATGGTAATGATATTGTCCGTGGTTCATAAATTAATGTATGGTTATATCTATTCATAGCTTTTTCATAAGAAAACATATCATGTTCTGATAGGTATTTTTCTGACGCGAAGATCCCACATGAAATAGCGCCTCCTATATATTAATAACATGGGCTTAAAGCGGTATCATAAAAATAATGTTTCCATTAGTGCTTATATTTAATCCATTTGCCCCATCCCTTAAATTTACTAGGGCACAACTGAAAATATTATAGTTAAGACGATCTACATGTTTTCTGATCCTTTTCTCTCACTCTTTGTAACAGATAATACAAAAAAGAGTAAAAAATATGTTAACACGTCTACGACAAAATCATATTTTAATTTTGAAAGTTAATAAAGTCACTCTGGTTTTACCTCATTAAAAAGGATGATAAAAATGAAGATTGTGTCAACTGATGAAGACAAGAGCTTCCAAGAACGCTGAATAATTTTGACAACTTCGAAAAGTTCAACGGTGTAAAGGAATTCTAAGAGGAAAGAGTAGCAAATACAACAATGAGAAGGTAAAGAGAGCAACACGAAGGAAAATATAACAATAAGCTAATCACTATGCGCTGCATCTTGAGTTTAGTCGATGCGACTCAATTAATGCTTGCTTTTCCTACCAGTACAAGTAAATACGGAAAGATAATAACATATTATGTTTTAGAGGTAATTACATGGCAAGAAAAAAAAAACTGTCATCCTAATCCAGCAATTGAGACAAATGTGCACTTGAACGAGGTTTTTACCTTACTCATCTATCCAACCACCTAGGACAAAACAGTATAACCGAACCTTCAACTAAATAGAAATTTCCAAATCCATGCAAAGTCGTCATCAATAAATGTAAGTCGTTGTAAATTTACAAGCAAAAGCACCTTAAATCTAGCGAAATATTTCCAAGTAGAACCTTCTATTAGCGCTCATCAGAAGAAATACTACCTGCCTTAACGGGTTTCGAGGCTTTACTTTCTTTACCCGGCACAGTGGAGCCTCTATAATAAGATCTGTATGGTATCCCCATGTCAGGTAAAACTTGTGAAATACATGCATACTAGTAAAGCTATTAAAAATTACATACAAAATGAGTTTCATTGTTTCCTTAATAAAATCCCAGAGGTCCATGAGCAAAGACCATTCTGGAACAAATGAAGACTGGTCCAGATGTGAGTTATAACAAAAGTCTTTTGTAGTATCCGGAACGAATTACATATTTAAAGTTTTTCAAGCTTGTTTGAAAACAGTCTACAAATTCAAAATTCCAAAAATAAAAAGCGAAAAAGAAATTATATTAAAATATCATTCAGTATTTCTTTATAATTTTTTGTATATTTACCTAAAAGTTCATGATACATAAAACTAAATTTTTTGAATTGCCAACTAATTTTTTTGGCAGAAAAACCTCTTAAGATCATTTTTTCGCTCAGCTTTTTACATCTATTTTTAAAATCTGTATAATTACTGCATATTTTTGCATACCTAAATAATTGGGAATAATAAGCTGAATAAGTAATATTTGAATGTATATTACTTTCAAGGAATGGAAAATTAATTACTTCAAAATTAAAATCATCCGTTTTATAATATATTTTAAAAACTAATTTATTATTATCTGAAATATTAATATTTAAATCTAAGGAATGGCCAGAGTGTCCTATCCCATAGCTAGGCTCCAGAATTAACTCTTTTGGATAAATATTTTTTGAAATCTCAATAAAATCTGCACAATTTATTACTAAGAGATCGTCCAGATATCTTTTATTATTTGAAAGGTTATATTTTACATCGCTTTGGCAATTTTGTTTATCATATATTCATATTCTAATTGACTTAAAAACAAGTCCGCTATGAATGGACTCGCATTCCCACCCATAGGAATGCCAACAGTTTGTTTATATAAATTACAATTAAATCTTATAAAAGTATTAAATAGAACAAATTCCAATAAATCACATACCATATCCAAGCTATAACATCTTGAATTAATAGTACTTCTAAAGAAATTTGTCTATCGGGATTTTTTATTAAAAGTATCAATTTTAAAAAATTCGATATTAGACAAAAGAAAATATTTCTTTATGACCATTTACAATTTTTCGAATACCAAATTAAGTGACAAATTTGCATACAGAGTCGTAAAATCAAATGAATCGACTCTTTTAGCTGAAATATTAGCCAAAGAATCTATCACTTGTAACGAGTTATTAACACTCCAATATGGGTTAAAGTTAGAAATTTTTTTTATTCCGGAGCAATATACTTTAAATTTATTTCTAATTTCTCCTAAAATTAAATATAGGTCAGTAGCTGCAATTCTGGTTGGACACCTTGCTGCCCCAGCAATAAAACGTGGTTTTGGTGGTTTTTTATGAAATTTTATCGTCCAATATAAGAAAGGAAACTTTTTATCATTATCATTTATTTTAATATTAAAATTTTTCAAAATTCTTTCTTCTATATTTTTAATTAAACTATTCTCCTCTATATGAGCCTTTTCGTACGTATTTGTTGTTTGTAACTCTTTTGATGAAATATGACAATAGAGTTTCTGACAAATTATGGCAAAATTATTGCTAGCTTTATCAACTGGTACAATTACAAATTCATTCTGCATATTAGCAATTGCTTGTTTCATATTGGCATTATAAAATATTGAATTTTTCTCAGAATTTGTTGGATTAATTCTATACATGCTATTTCGTACACTAGTCAAAACCAAATTTATCCAATTCTGAAATCTGTCTTTAGTAATTTTCTCCTTCTTGCACCATTTATCAATAAATAAATTTAAATCATTCTTTAATCCCCCAAGAATATCTGCTGGCTTTATGGGATAAACTTAAAATTTTTGCTCAATTTGAACCATTATCACAACAACTTTGCTTAAGACTAAAGTAACTGAAACAAAATCGGGTTGCAGCGTCTTTTGGAAGTCTCTATACCATCAGAAATATGCAGTCTGTAAATACAGTTGTTTTAAG
>JAQQPU010011529.1:0-17305 GCA_029168905.1 Artemia sp. Kazakhstan ARC1039 | reverse complement strand
TAAGATTGACAACGGTTGGTTGTGAAAGGAATTGTAAAAAATGAAACTATATCTTTTGTCTAAGTGAAGCTTCCCTAGTTTCATAACTATGTTGGCAGCACTAAAAATGGCTAAATACCTTTGATTTAGCTAATCAATATATGAAGTCTACCAATAATCCAAAATCATTAATCAATCTGCATCGAAAGCTCAGCAGCAGCAACCGAAAACAAGATCATAATATAATAATTGTGCAATTGACAAAAAAACAATGCCATCTATCTGGATCATATGTTTTTCTGTATAGAGTTTTTTTTTCAATCTCATGCCAATATCTTCTTTTGGATATTTACTGCTTTAGAATTAAAATTAACCTCATTGACAAAATCGGCTATCAATCAAGTCATTACTGCTAGAGTCATCCTGATTCCGTACCTTTGAGGAAGGGGAGTCAGTGGTGTCAAATGGAAGGGCAGATGGGGGGAGGTATTGTCCCCCTTGGATTTAAATAAAAATGCCTTTTCCACCATTTTCATTGAAAATAACCCTTTTTGGTAATTCATTAAACTGGAAAACAACAAAATTATCCCCCCTTAGATTTTGAATTTTTTTTTTCCCCTAACACTCTCAGTCCAAATTTCCGTGAATTAAGGCCACTCAGACGAGTCAATTCCACGCATCTGTGCACTGAGCTCTTCTTCGTATATATGGGAGTGTAGAGAATGTTCTCAATAGCATTTGTATATGGAATTAGTAGAGATGAGTTCTAAAGAAACAATTTACTGCTCAATGGAGAAAATGTGTAATTGCTTGTTTGATTTTTCTTTCTTTGAGATTCATTCTTGAAGCCTGATATTCATATGTATATGCTATCGAATTGTTTATTTTGGTGTTGTTTTTTTCTTAAATTTATTTGGGAAGAGACACATAAATTTAAACTACATATCTGACCTTGAACCATGCCCACTTCCCTCATCACTTACATCTCACAAAACGCCATAAAATTTAACACGTTCACAATATTCATAAAAATTGTAATTATAATATCAAGGCTTATGCAAGGCTTATAATGGTGAGATTCATTCTTGAAGCCTGATATTCATGTGTATATGATATCAAATTGTTTATTTTGGTGTTGTTTTTTTTTCTTAAATTTATTTGGGAAGGAGACACATAAATTTAAACTTCATATCTGATCTAGAAGCATGCCAACTTCCCTCATCACTCTTGGGGATAAATAAAAAAAAAACATCTCCCAACAAAGGTAATCCAAATATTTATCATACATCTCACAAAAACACCATAAAATTTAACACATTCACAATATTCATAAAAATTGGCAAGGCCTATAATGGTATACCAAGCTTATCATGCCATTCTGCAATACAGTATGGAAAATGTCAACAAGAATCAAATGAGAAGAAATTATGTTTGTGATACTATGTTAATTAAAATACTTAAGATTTAATATTTAGTGGAGTACTCAGTGCTGCTTAAATGGAGCAAGTCTACTGCAGTTAAACACGTGCATTTTGTAATGTTTGCAACTGGGCTCTGCATAAAATATAAAGAAACGTATCAGATGGTTCCGATATATTTAGCCCACATCAGGAATGTATTTTAAGCCCCAATAGTCCTGTTCTTCATATATCTAACATGTTTTATCCAAAGTTTCCCCAAGGGTGTGCTGGGACATTTCTTAGGTGAATTACATCAATAAGCAGCTACACAAGGGGGTAAGGGGCTTAAAAGGTAATTCAATATATCTTAAACCTTAAAACAAATAGTGTTTTTAGCCATCTTGTATGAAATCATCTGTCAAAACAACTATTCACTTCTAAATGAGTGCAAATACATGTGTAGTGCCCCGAAATTTGGGCTAAGACTTTCAAGGGATTTTCTACAAAAGGTAGAAGGGTTTGATGCTTTAAATTAATTTTAGTTATACATTAGCCTACCAAAATATCGACCCATTTTGATACGTTTTTCATAAATATACCTAGGACCATCCTTTGTCTGCATTTGCCATGGCATTTTCTCCTTTCATCACTGCTTAGGCTTATAAAAAGATATAATGTCATTATAGGATCTTAAAAGGATAAAAAAGAATGAGATAAAATCTTAAAAGGGGTAAAAAACATGCCTGCACAATGGCCAAGGTAGGCTTGAGCCCATTTCTTTCATCTACAATCTTCTTTGTTTCTTTCAAAATCTCCTGGCAAATTTGTCTGCAAAAGAGAGCCCATTTTTATCAAATTCTTAATTTAGCTAGAACAGCTTGTTGGCAGTCACAAAATGGTTGACCTTTTAAATGTTCCACAGGAATAGAAATATATATTGGTGGGGGTCAACTTGTTTGTCACTCAGAAAATGGATCTCAGTCACTCAGAAAATGGAAAAACTCAGAGTTACTCTGTTTGCTGGAAAATGTTTTAGAAGCATACAACACTCTCTAAACACATATCAGATGAAATACAGGTAGAACAAGGTTTAGTTTAAAAAAAAAGATCCAGCAATTTCTTACCTTTTGTCAATAAATTTTGCATGGTTCTTGTCCTGGTAAAGACCCTATAACTAGCCCTGTTTTGTAGGCTAATCAAGTTACTAAGACCTTAAATCTATTACAAAAAAGAGTTTTTTAAATAAAATTTGAAGACTCAGATCTAACTACAAAAGTGTTTTTTTTAGATGACTGTAACTGTAATCCATTTTGCTCAGTTCTGTGGTCAAAGGATTTCAATGAGAACATCATCAAAATTCTCTTTCCTGTGTCTTCTTTGGCAGATAAATTTAAATTCAAGCACTTTTTGATGCAATCAGTGAGCTCTAGCCTATAGTGGCACAGTACAGTAGAATGATCTCTGCTATGCAATACAAGGTCCAAGGTTTGATTCCAGGTGCTGCAGGGTCAATGCCAGGACCTTTGAAGTCAAGAGGCATTGGTAATCCATACACTAGACTAGATCAGTGAGCTCTAAGAACTTAGCACTTTGATTTAAAAAGAAAAACTTAAAAAAAAACGAGAATCTGAGCATAACAGTATAACTGCAGAGAAGTAGTATAGCAAACAAATACCCATCAGATTTCCCGCAATTTAACTTATTATTTTCATAATGTACAAGAATTGTGAGGTATATGGAAAGTCAATACAGTAGGCCTGTTTTTGCTGAATTGCCAAGCCGTTCAAAGGGTGGGGGGAGAGCAACTGGGTAGCTACCCTGAGCGCCGTCGTTGGAGGCAGTGGTTTTCCACTTTAATCAAATCTTTCACTTTGATTTGGCTTTTTTTGCTTATATTTGAGTCAAGAGGGGGTGCAGTAAAAGTTTTCCCCTGGGCACCACCAACCCTAGGAACAGCTCTGCTGCAATGAAACAGTTATAGCACCCAGTAAGCAATATATTGATTACAATCTAAAAGCAATCTGTTAGCTTTCAGCTACAAATTGATAAGCTCCATAAAAAAATGACAGAGAAAGACAGAAGGAAATTACATTTCAGTTTTTGATCAATATTAAAACAAAGGTTGAACACTGGAAGCCAAAGTAATGTCAATAGTAAAGTGTGGCTCTGAAAAATGGGCACTTTAAAGGCTGAAGAGGATTTGTTAAATGCTTTCCAAAAGAGTTGTCAAATGATAAGCTGACTGATCATATATCCCACAATAAGTTGCCCAAAAATTGCCGTTTGATTTCACCTTTTATGACTATGATGAAAGAAAGAGTAAGATAGTCAGGTCAAACTGTATGAATGAGGCATGGGGGATTGCCAACAATTCTGCCTTTGACCATTTGTAAAATGGCCATCAGCCAAGTTGGCCAATACAAAATACAAGTCATTCCCAAATGGGGTGGGAAGAAGTCATTAGAGGGACCTTATTTGATAAGGAAACTTTGTGGGAGGGGGTTAAAAAAGAAGCTCTGAATAGATTGTGGTGGAGAAAGAGTGTGTGCAGCTGTGAAGGCTTCAGTCAGCTTGGTGCAAAGGTGAGTTTTTAATAGTACTACTGTAGTAATTATCTAGTGAAAATAATAGTTCGTTTTGTTTCTCTATGTGCGATCAGCCAATAGGAGCAGTTTACACGGGTGCCATGGCTTAGGGGGGGGGGGGGGGGTGTAGCAGCTGGGGAATTGACCACTTTGATCTAATTTTTCACTTTGATTCAGCTTTTTGCTTATATTTGAGTCAGGAGGGGGCACTGTAATTAGTTTTACCCCAGCCACCACTGACCCTAGGTACTGCTCTGCCTATCCTCCTCCCTTAATGGTCAGTCTTCCATATGCCACCGCTCCCAAACTGCAGTCCAGAAACTACTTATAAGCTTTTACACTCACTGTTGATATTGTTTCAATATAATAAAATTCCAAGGAGCTGCTACATAGGTCGTGGTTCTTTTAATTCCATGATTTTTAACTAAATTCTTTGAGCAGCCTCTAGTTCTGATAGTTTGAACACGTTTCAATAGATGAGGGAGAATGCTGCATTGTAACAGCTCCAGGGCTGCTACACAAGTTCTGAATAAAAGAAAAAATGGCTATAGATTTTCAATACCAAAAAAAGGAGCTTGGTATCTCATGGTAAGAAATTGATAAGGTCTAATTTATTAAAAAGATCTCACTAACCAGTAGTCACAAGAACAAACAAATTCGACAAAACACAATTTTTTTTTTAAGAACAAAGATTTACCCATCATGTTGTACATGGAAAGTGAAATGGATTGAAAAAAAATATCAATTCCCCCCCCCCTCCCTCCAAACCTTTGGATGCTCTTGATATGAGTTCAAGAACTCTGGAGTCAGGGAAATGTTACATACAGTTCTTTGCTTCCACTACCTATATGTGCTATGATCTTTCATCTATATTTATGTTAATAGAACATACAAATGTAAGGAGTATAAAGAGGGCACAAAGAAATCTTTTCCTGTGCCTGTCTTAAGGCTGGCAAAGATAAACCACCAGTGTCAAAGTAAACTTTAAAAACTTAACATACCAGTATTGCCCTTTTGGAGAACAGGTCCCAAAAATGTCAATGGAACTATCAGTTTCAGAAACTGGTCTTGCAAGTCTCAAATCTGAACCATGAGTCTCATTGAGTTATTCTTTGGGGGGGGGGAAGATAGACGTAATTTTTCTTGTTTTTCTTAGTCTTTTCTTTCAACTTTCAGTGGACATTGCATTTTAAATATGATAGGAATGTGGCTTTTGAAAGATATGCTAAATTCGTTTATTGATTTACCTATCAGGAACAAGGAGCCATTTGTGTAGGTAGACATAAGAATGCATAAGCAGAAGATGGACAATCTAAAAGTGCTTGATTTGATAGGTTGAATTGCTCCAGTGGTGCTATTTAAGCCAGTGTGGGTAAGTTGATTAAAACTTTTTGTAAGTAACTACATAGTAGGGACAAACCTGCATAGGATAGACAATCACTTTTTGGACAAATGCTTGTTAACATTTAAGAAAAAGCACTTGATCTAAGTGAATAAAACTTTTTTAGAATTTCAGGAGTTGAATCTTTAAAGTATTATTTGTGTAACTCAACTGCTTTCTTAGAAATATTGAAGAAAGTTGGTCTGAAAACCAATTGTAAACTCTAGCCAACTATGTAATTACTGGAATATGGAATATCTAGGTATAGTATCTGAGTATAATCCAAACTCATAAACTACAGGATCCTCAGTGCCATTAGAGAAACATCCTTATTTCAGCACCCTCTAGATGGTTGTTCATTAATTCATCAAGCTAAATCTAGTAATTCATCAAGAGTTGTGTATGTAAAATTGTTTTCTCCAAAATCCATCCAAACCACTTTTGAAACTATTCAAAGTTTTGGATTTCACCACTGTTTCTGGGAGTGAGTTCCAGTCATCTACAGCTCAGACACTCCAAAAACTGCCCCTTTGATCTAACTATTGCTACAGTTTCTAACCCTTTTTTTATGGTGTACTCTTGTGAAATTGTTTGATGCCTTGAAAATTGTTTTCTCAATGTGCCCACAAAATTTTAGCTGCAGGCCAACAATTATGCTGAGATCCCTTTCAGAGTCAACAAGTGTCAGTGGTATTCTGGAGCCTGTTGTGTTGTTAATTGTTAGCTTGGGTAGAGAAGCAGTCTTTTTCTTACCTGTCCACATGACCTTGGTTTTTGATGAATGAGAAGTTGAGACATGGGCCTTGAAGATTCTCAGCTAGACTGTTAATGTGTTTCTGTAGCAGCATCACATTGTGATATCATATGAACTTCATATGAGTCTTGAATTGAACTTCATATAAGATAAGATAAGATTTATTGCTGAAAAATGGCTATCACAAGCCCAAAAGGGCCGAATTCGCACTTTAGCGTCAAATACAGCGAAGAAAGAACAACAAAAACAAACAATCAAACAACAACAGCAAATTATAAAAGGGTCAATGTCAAATACGTAAAAACGTTAAAACAAAAACAAAGTACAAAGTAAACTCATAAAATTAGAAGGCCAATGTCGTCAGCAAAAATATAACAACGTCAAACGTCAGCAAACAAAAAAAAAAACATAAGTTAGTTGGAGACTAACAAACATAAATATAAAACCCCCAAATTTGCAAAATGGGCATTAAATCAATAACTATGAGGTAAAGAGCGAGTGAGGGGGGGGGGGGAGGGGGCAGCGGAGATTCAGTGGTTGAAAATGTCAACTATGTAAGGGATAAAAGTTCTTCTATATCTTTCAGTGCTAACTCTTATTGGGGCGAGAAGGGGGATTTTTGTTGACATAGAACGCGGGAGGCGGGGTCGAAGGGGTGAATATTGACCGGGGAAAAGGGGAGTTGTTCGAGGGTTATGAAGGGCATTGTTAGCAAAACGCAAGGTAATTTTTGCTCTCCTTTCCTTAAGGGTGACAAGATTAGCTCTCCTAAGAAGGGAAATATAAGGTACTTTACCCTCATTGAAGATAATTCTTAGGCACCTTTTTTGTACTGCCTCTATTCTGTCCGACAATTCAATGGAAATGCCAGGATGCCAAACAGGACAGGCGTACTCAAGGGTTGGGCGTACAAATGACAAGAAAATCCTCAAACAGTGCAATTTAGGGCATTTAAATTTTTTAAGGAGTTTAAGGAGGGAAAATGCGGCATTTGCACGTTTTAAGATGTCATTAATATGACAATCCCATTTTAAGTCGCTTGAGATGGTAACGCCCAGTAATTTCATAGTGGTAACGGACATTTCAGGGGGGGATTGGACAGGAAAAAGAAGGAGGAGTTTTAAGGAAATTTATAGTAAGAACAGTTGACTTTAAAGGGTTGACTTTCATATCATCAGTAAGAGCTTCGGCTGATATCGATTCCAAGATGTACATTGGGTTGCTTTTGGAATTTTTGGAACATGTCTATAAGACAGTTAGATCAACAACGAATTTCCATCTATCCGGGAAATAAACACCAAGGTTATTTATCATTGAAAGAAACAAAATTGGACCTAAGAGGGTTCCTTGGGGCACGCCATTATAAATTGGGAGGGGATCAGAATATACATTCAGGTATTTCACGACTTGCGTTCTGTTAGAGAGGAAAGACGCAATTATTCTAATTAAATAAGGATCAACTTGAAAGTCATTAGATAGCTTTTCTAATAGTATATTGTGGTTGATTAAATCAAAAGCTTTTCGCAAGTCAACAGCAATAACATTGAGCCAGGTATTGGGTTTTTCGAGTGTTTTGCATATTGTGTCCATAAGGTGAACAAGATAGTGGGTAGTAGATGTAGAGCGTAGGTTTCCGAATTGTCTTTGGTCAACATTTGGGATTATTTTTACTTTCAACCACTCAGCTAAAAAGCTTTCATATAACTTCGAAAAAACTGGAGTAAGAGTAATGGGACGGACACCATCAAAATCTTGATTATTACCTTTCTTTTTTACGGGAGTAATAAAACCTAATTTCCAACAATTTGGAAATTTACCAGTTGAGGTAATTTCATTAAAAAGTAAGGACAAAGGCTCTGAGAGGTTGTCGGCAAAGGCTTTAATTAGTAAAATCGGAATGTCTAATGGACATGTACTACACTTTTTAATGTTCTTAATTTTTGCCTCTACATCCGAGGGCGAAATAACGGGAAAATTGAGAGAGCACAAATCATAAGGAGGGTCAAAAGAAAGGGGAGGGAGGTTCTGAACTATGGAAGAAAGAAACCTGTTCAGATCATTGGCTGTAACTGAAGGGTCTTCTTGGAAATGGAAATCTATATTATTATGTGTTTTCCCACAAATTTTCTTTATTCTATTATACCATTGTTTTGGCTTTGTAGAAAATAAATCCTGGACTTTGCATTTGTAATATGAAGAAGCAGATTTACGTATTTCTTTTTTTATAGATTTAACCCCCATTGCTTTTGTCCAGAAAAAATTTGCAGAACTTAATACAATTACTTATAAAAATCCCTTCCAAATATTTGTTGATGGGTCAAAAATGAATGAGAAGGTTGTAAGTGGTGTTTTCCTTCCTCACCTGAACATTGCAATGGGTGAGAGATTATTTAATAATTTATCTATAATGTCTGCTGAGTTAAATGCCATAATCATGGCATTAGAACACCTTAAGCAAAACGAACCTTTGATTGCAAATTCAAATAATATTATCATCTCTTCCGACTCTTTATCAAGCCTTGAGTTGCTGGCCTCAGCTCCTCAATATAAGTTGGACATTGACACTTATCATTGTCTCAGTATTATTGATAATCTTGCTTAAAGTGGCATAAAAACTTATTTTCAGTACATTCCTAGCCACTCTGGCATAAGTGTTAATCATCAGTTTGATGAAATAGCAAAAAATGCTATAAATATTGACCAGCCAAGTGGGAGACCAATCCCAATTAGAGATATTTACCAATGGAGGCTATCAGATATTAATTTTAATAAGATTAATCCTATCCTTTCCCCCTTTCCCAATAAGTATCTTTCTAAAATTTATTATAGAATTCGTTCTGGAACAAATGGACTAAATTTCCTTGCATTCTCATATAAGCTTTCTAATTCAAGTGGTTCAATTCCCCTGTCCCCTCTTTGCAGGCATTGTAATATGAATAATGAAACAATTGACCATTGCCTATTTGAATGTAATATACTGACGTCTGCACAACATACCTTGCTTTGTAAACTGTTAAAATACTTCAAACACCACAAAATCTCACTATCAGCCAAGAGCCTAGCCAACTATACCTGCACACAGAGCACAGAAATCGATATCTATCATCTTATATTTGAACTCCTTGAGTCAAAAGATCTACTGAAAGATATCTGAGAATATCTAAAAAAATAAGAGACAACCAAGGCAGTAGCTCTGTAGCCCACAGAGTGAAGCAAAAAGAAGAGGGCTAAATAGTACCAACTGAATAGCCCGCCTGCTGTGAATTAGAAGAAGAATATGTTTATGCAGTGAGTTCGCTTCGGATGTTTTACCACTCTTTAGTAGATTCAATTTAATTCTAATTAGTTTTTTCAATTGGCTAGTAATGTATGGTTTGTCATTAGAACATGTTTTTACTTTTTTCACAGGGAAGGAATTTATGTATTTTGTTTTAATCTGATTTTGGAATTCGGAGACTTTAAAATTAATGTCATTTTTTCCTTTGAGGGCCAGCCAGTTTTCATTGGTAATCCAAGATCCAAATGTGTAAAGGCCATCATTGAAAATTGGGCGATAAGAGAACTCAGTAACAGAACAAGTATGATTAAAGCTATTGAGAGGCTTTGTTAATAAACAAAAATGGTAACTTCCTCCAAACGGGGGCAAGGGGACAGGAGGGGCATAGAAAGCCTGCAAATTGGTGCAAATCAAATCAAGGGTTGAATTTCCTTTTGTTGTTGGCATTTTTACTATTTGTTTTAAGTTTAGGGAACTACAAAGGGGATTTAACTTTAGATCATTAGCATCACCTTCTAAGAAAATACCGGCGTTCGGGAATTTGCATAGGACAAAATCGGCACTACTATGCGTGAACACTTTCGGCGTCGCCCTAAAAAAGCTGGGTTACCTTGTTACCTTGACTGGTAACAGCTGGGACTGCCCAAGTTTGCGCACTTGTTTTTTGTTTGCAGCTTGATTTATTTCGTAAAAAGGAAGGGGGGACATAAATATGCAGGCTATCACACCCAAAACAATGCCCACTTGATGCTAACTTACATAAAGAAACATGGTCAAAATTACACTTTGTTTTTGTACACTTGCCAGTGAGGTCTTGTGCCATATGCTTTGTAGTGATGATTATGTTTCTGTTGATTTTACTGATCAAGAATCTGAAGAGAACCAATTACACTACCTTGTTTTGTCCCTTGTTTGGTCACTTTTGCTTGATAAGACATGCTGTCACCTATTCCAACTTTTAAGTTTGACTTTTGAGGAATGATTCTATCCAGGATAGTATTTGTGCTAGCAGATTATACTGTGGAATTTATCAATTAGATTTCCATCTGATACACTTTCAAAAAGCTTTTTCAACATTAAATAGTATTGCTAAGATGATGTAACCTTCTTCCAGAGCTTGTGTTCAATCATTAAATGTTTCCAACAGTTGTAATGTACAGCTTCCATTTAGTAGGAGCCCAGACTGGTCAGGATTTATCATATTGCTTTACAATACATGGTTCAATATCCTGTCTCTCATGTGTCCTTCAAAAAGTTTACAGACTAGTGATGTCAGACACATAGTTTGGTAGCTTCCCACTTCTGATTGTCTATTTTTCAAGTGAATAGGGACAACAATCACTTTAAACCATTTCAATGGTATTGCACCTTTTCTAGAGAGCTTTGAAAGATTTCTAGCAAATATTCTACCCAATCTCAGAACCATAATGCCTCTATCTCATCTGTGGCTTTAGATTTGTCTGATAGAAGTTTCTGGAGTTGTAGTTTGATTTCTTCCTTTGCAATGGGAAGTTTTGAATCACTAGTATCATGGATGGTCCAGGGTTAGCTTGTTTCAGCTTAAAAACAGAGCTAATGAATTTGTTGAAAACATTGGCCTTTTTAGATTGAGAGCTTACAAATGGGCCATTTTTGTTTATAAGAATAAGAATTTCTCTTCTCATAGTCAATTTTGTATTCACATGCTTCCATAATCTCTCCGATGTTCTTTTTCAACTTGTCTACTTGCTTCTCTTCCTTGCTCAGCTGGGTTGTATTCTTTTCTAGTCAATTATAATTTCCATGTTATGTTTTTGGAGTTCTCTTAGCTTATTGAATTTTCTTTTCTTGATATTAATCAGTTTTTTTAGCTTTAATTTCATGTGCGGCAATATTTTTGTACAGAGATCCTTTTTAATTTTTGTGTAGGCTTCTGCCCAGTAGGTTATGCTCTAAAAGAGCTAACATTTTTTGTTGCAAGTTTCTCCTACAATGGTGCAATATGCTTTCAGGGTTAAAAAAAAAGTAGGTAGGCAATTTTGGTGTTTTAAGAAAGTTTTCAGAATTTGTAGTCACCATTTGCTAATAATGAACAAAGTATCTAGGGTTCTAAATAAAAATTTTAACATATATTTGGTAAGCTCATAAAAATGAGCCTACCAAATATATCCTCATCTTTTCCTCATCATCAGCTTCCTCATCTTCAACCCAACTATATAATGAGAAAAAGAACAACTTTACTGCAGCTAGGCCAATAAAAATAAATTAGTAAACAGCCTATACTTTCTTTGATAGTCTATCCTAAGATTGGTAAATTTTTCATTATTCATGTTATTGACTTATGAATAAAGTAAACATACCACTTGATGCCTTTTCTCATGCTCTTTTCAAATATAATAATCATTTTTGTCAGAAATTAATTTTACCCCCCACCCCTATATATAACCAATTCAGGGTATATATTTGGACATTAGAGGGGAGAGTTTAAACTTACCTCTCATTTATATCAGAAATATAATTTCCCCCCCACCCCCCTAATGTGCAAATATATAGCCTGAATTGGTATATATAGGGGTAAGGGTAAAATTCATTTCTGACAAAATTATTATTATAAATTTAAAAGAGCATAAAAAAGGCATTGACAGGTATGTTTACTTTATCTCTAAGTCAATAATATGAACAACAAAAAAATTACCCTAAGATTTAGGTATACCGGAATATTTAGTGAAGAACTTCTGAATGAAACATGTGAATAAAATAAAAGTATGCTAGTAACATTAGATTCTTTATTTTATCTTTATTCTATATAACATTAAGGTCATTTTTCTGGCAATGCACCCTACCACACCCCCTGATGACTCCATATATAATCCTAATAATATACTTTTCAACTAACTGAATCTTGTAAAGTGTCAACAATGGAATCAGGTCCTTTGTTAAAATGGGTTTCTATATTCTAAAATAGGCCTAGATGATACTCATTTTTACCAGATTGATTGTCATAATGAATACAAGCATTAAAGTGACAAAAAAAATGGATAATAAAGGAAGCAAATATGATAATTTGATTAATAGAAACATTCTACATATTACAAAGTAGCTACAGAATTTCAGTAAATAGCCTAATTATATTAATAGAGTAATCAGATAGCTAAGAAACAAACTTACCCCTAGAATTATATTTTCATCCTGAATCTAAATGTGGCATTTGTAACTGTTGCAAATTCAATTTTAACCTAACCTATCCTTTCTAACCTAATCCAAATATAAGCTATAGTCTAGCCTATATTATATATTTCCCATGATTCTCAATTCAATCTAGCCAATGGGGGATACACCTTTTTTAACAAGATTTACACTAACACAGGTATATATATCATATCTAAAATAGGTAAATTTTTACCAAATCATATTATTGACTTACAAATAAAGTGAATATACCACTTGATGCCTTTTTTTATGCTCTTTCCAAATATAATAATCATTTTTGTCAGAAATGAAATTTAGCCCCCACCCCCATATATACCTATTCAGGGTATAAATTTGCACATTAGGGGGGTGGGGGGAAAGTTTAATCTTACCTCTCATTCACATCAGAAATAAAATTTACCCCCACCCCCTAATGTGCAAATATATACCCTGAATTGGTATAAATAGGGGTGGGGGTAAAATTCATTTCCAACAAAAATCATTATTATATTTGGAAAGAGCATAAAAAAAGGCATTGACTGGTATATTCACTTTATTTGTAAGTCAATAATATTATTTGATAAAAATTTACCCTAAAATAAGAGAAAAGGGTATCATTCTTGAGGGTAGGCTATGTAAAGAGCTTAAAATTGAATTTTTGGTAAAATTCTACTAGTTATTGCCAAAATTATCCAACTAGTTAGCTATCTGAAAAATCTTTTTAAGTAAATAAGAAATTATCCAACTAGGAAAATAATTAAAATTCAAAAGAAAAATAGTTTTATCTTGCTAGCCAAATACAATAAAGCATAAGAGCCAACTTAGTATCTCTAACTAGGTGGATCATACTTTAACTTAATGCTTGTGATATATATCTAACTAGACAGATACGTCAATTCTTCATACAAATTAGTGATAATATCCAACTAGTCAGACAATTTTTTCTCTTAGACATAGCATAAACATCTAACTTGGTGGATAATACTTTATCCTAGCCCTTCTGATATTAATCCAACTAGGTAGGCTAGTTAAGTAACTTCCTGCCTAGTTAAATAGGCCTATATATCAGAAGATCTAAGATTCAGCATTATTGACTTAGTTAGATATTCTTGCTGTGTCTAAAAGAAACAATTTATCTGGCTAGTTGAATATTATCCCAAAACTGCATAGCCTAATGGAATTTACTTAGGCTATCCTCCTAGTTGGATATATATCAGGAGTGTTAAGACTTGGTATTATCCACCTAGTTAGATGTTCATGCTGTGCCTAAGAGAAATGAATTATCTGGCTAGTTGGATATTAACCCCAAACTGCTTAGAGAATCTTCTTATCTGCCTAGTTGGATATATATCAGAAACTCTAAGCAACATTATTATCCAACTAGGTAGATATTCTCTCAGCCTAAGAGAAACAATTTATCTGGCTTGTTGGATATTATCCCAAAACTGCATAGCCCAATCAAATTTACTTATCCTCCTAGTTGGATATATGTCAGGAGTGTTAAGACTTGGTATTATCCACCTAGTTAAATGTTCATGCTGTGCCTAAGAGAAATGAATTATCTGGCTAGTTGGATATTAACCCCAAACTGCTTAGAGAATCTTCTTATCTGCCTAGTTGGATATATATCAGAAACTCTAAGCAACATTATTATCTAACTAGGTAGATATTCTCTCAGCCTAAGAGAAACAATTTATCTGGCTAGTTGGATATTAACCCCAAACAGCTTAGAGAATCTTCTTATCTGCCTAGTTGGATATATATCAGAAACACTAAGCTACATTATTATCCACCTAGTTAGATATTCTTGCTGTGCCTAAGAGAAACAATTTATCTGGCTAGTTGGATATTATCCCAAAACTGTATAATGAAATTTAGTTATGCTCCTAGTTGGATATATTAGGAGTGTTAAGACTTGGTATTATCCACCTAGTTAGATGTTCATGCTATGACTAAGAGAAATGAATTATTTGGCTAGATGGATATTAACCCCAAACTGCTTAGAGAATCTTCTTATCTGCCTAGTTGGATATATATCAGAAACACTACACAACATTATTATCAAACTAGGTAGATATTCTCTCTGCCTAAGAGAAACAATTTATCTGGCTAGTTGGATATTAACCTCAAACTGCATAGCCTAATGGAATTTACTTATCCTCCTAGTTGGATATATATCAGGAATGTTAAGACTTGGTATTATCCACCTAGTTAGATGTTCATGCTGTGCCTAAGAGAAATGAATTATCTGGCTAGTTGGATATTAACCCCAAACTGCTTAGAGAATCTTCTTATCTGCATAGTTGGATATATATCAGAAACTCTAAGCAGCAGTATTATCCAACTAGGTAGATATTCTCTCAGCCTAAGAGAAACAATTTATCTGGCTAATTGGATATTAACCCCAAACAGCTTAGAGAATCTTCTTATCTGCCTAGTTGGATATATATCAGAAACACTAAGCTACATTATTATCCACCTAGTTAGATATTCTTGCTGTGCCTAAGAGAAACAATTTATCTGGCTAGTTGGATATTATCCCAAAACTGTATAATGAAATTTACTTATCCTCCTAGTTGGATATATTAGGAGTGTCAAGACTTGGTATTATCCACCTAGTTAGATGTTCATGCTATGACTAAGAGAAAGGAATTATTTGGCTAGTTGGATATTAACCCCAAACTGCTTAGAGAATCTTCTTATCTGCCTAGTTGGATATATATCAGAAACACAAAGCAACATTATTATCAAACTAGGTAGATATTCTCTCTGCCTAAGAGAAACAATTTATCTGGCTAGTTGGATATTAACCCCAAACTGCTTAGAGAATCTTCTTATCTGGCTAGTTGGATATATATCAGAAACACTAAGCTACATTATTATCCACCTAGTTAGATATTCTTGCTGTGCCTAAGAGAAACAATTTATCTGGCTAGTTGGATATTATCCAAAAACTGTGTAATGGAAGTTACTTATCCTCCCAGTTGGATATATATCAGAAGTGTTAAGACTTGGTATTATCCACCTAGTTACATGTTCATGCTGTGCCTAAGAGAAATGAATTATCTGACTAGTTGGATATTAACCCTAAACTGCTTAGAGAATCTTCTTATCTGCCCAGTTGGATATATATATCAGAAATACTAAGCTACATTACTATCCAACAAGGTGGATATTCTTGCTGTTCCTAAGAGAAACAATTTATCTGGCTAATTGGATATTAACCCAAAACTGCTTAGAGAATCTTCTTATCTGCCTATTTGGATATATATCCAAAACACTAAGCTATGTTATTATCCAACTAGGTAGATATTCTGTATATTGCATAGACAGTCAAAAATTCAGCTCGGTAGGTAAAGGTGTAAGGGTCTTAAAAATATTATTATCTGTCTAGCATGATATTTTATCTTGATACTAAGTGTAGTTGGATATTATTTTTACATTCTATAGAATGTAATTTTTTTTAAGAATATCCATTGGGCACCTTCCCTCATGACTTTGCTCAATTGCAATTTATAAGGTTTAAATATATGCAAATACATTTCCTAAATTTTGAAAAAAAAATACTCATATGGCTTAAAATTCTACTCAAATAACAGAAATTGCATTTTCAGAACTAAACCTAGAGAAAAGGAAACTGATAACTGAAAATTAGGTCAATATATACCAAATCATATTATTGAGTTAGGACTAAAGTGAATACACCATTCGATGCCTTTTTTTATGCTAATTACGAATATAATAAGCATTTCTATCGGAAATGAATTTCAGCCCCCCCCCCTATATATGCCAATTCAGGGTTAGGTTAGGTATAGCCTATATAGGGGGGGGGGGGCTGAAATTCATTTCCAATAGAAATGCTTATTATATTTGTAATCAGCATAAAAAAAAGGCATCGAATGGTGTATTCACTTTATTTGAAACTCAATAATATGATTTGGTATATAGGCTATTGACCAAAAATTAAGGTAAAATGTTGTTTTGTCAAAATTTCAATAGGTAGCCTATAGACCTGTCATGTAGGCAAATTTCAGAACCCTCTAGAGGGAGAAGGAGTGGAGATAGGTAATTCAAAATACCTTCACTGGACATACTTTAGTCTGTAGACCTATCCCTGAAAGTTTCATTTTCCTAACCTAACCCCTTTCCAAGCTTAAGTAGAATTTTACCAAATTTTCAATAGAAACAAATATCATATTTGAATTCAGAATAAAATTCCAATTCTAGAGGCAAGTTTCTTTCTTAGCTATCTGAATAGCCTACTATGTTAATAATCATTGAGGAGTGGTAAACATTGTCAGAAGAGCAAGCATAATACTTGGAAAAAACACAAAATAGGGAATCCAATAGTAGGCCTACTAGCCTAGTTTTATTTGTTTAGCTTTCCTTCAGAGGCAGTCAACCAATAAACTTACCAAATTTTGTTTTTATTCTACCAAGTTTACAAGGGAGATGTTCTATTATTATTTTCCTCCACGAAAACTATTTACTTACTTGGAGAGCTCTAAACCAGACAACATTTGATCCATCATTTAATTTGCCATGGGATACGCACTTAAAGAATGTGATTTTGTTAAAAAAAAAAAAAAAATAGATGGGATTGAACTACATAGACTGCCAATAGAACGCTTCCATTATTAGGGTTGCCGCCACAGTCAGTTGCTGAAAGTGCTATTATTGCCCAATTTTGCGTGATACACAGCGATTTTCGCAGGTATAGACCTTATTCGTTTTTCCGCCTGAATTGCAACGCTGCGCGAA
>JAQQPU010011528.1:6511-16854 GCA_029168905.1 Artemia sp. Kazakhstan ARC1039 | reverse complement strand
AGGTTCGTTGGTTTTCGGGTCCGGTAAGTTGAGCTCTAATTATGTTGTTTTTTTTTCTATTTATTTTTTTTTCTCTGTTTTTTTTTTGTTTCTTGTTTTTTTTTTATTTATTAGGAGGGTTTTCTCCCGCACAAGCATTGCTTCAGGGAATCGATGATGTATATATTTTTTTTAAATAAACCCATTGTTACTTACTTACCATTGTTACTTTAGATTTCGTTTATCGTTGTTTCTATTTTCACCTTATTTTCTTGTTACTTTAGATTTCGTTTATCGTTGTTTCTATTTTCACCTTATTTTGTTGTATTATAAACATAAACACGTCAACATTTTCATTTAGCAAATCATGAATTCAGCCATTAAAAAAAAATTTTTTGATTTGAATAGAAATAACAAACTTTACTAAGCCTAGTTCCAAATCTACTAAAATAGGTCATGACAGAATCAAAGCACGCAAGGATCAATTGTAAACAAATTTGTTTTTTGGTGAAGCTGCTATACGAGTTATCCTAAATGTTATCTTACCGCACTAGAGAGATAGCAAACACTGCAAGATTCATTTTATAGGTGGCGTCACTATAATAAAAATAAGCCCCTAAAAACTTTATAGACCGTGACGGAGTAGTAGGCAGTAATGTAGGGAGGTCCTAAGAGTCCCACATAACAATATAATGAAGTGGCGCGGCCATCTCAAATCAAAACATGTTAACTGCAAAAGACAACTTATTTTTTCTAAAGTTGTATGATTATTTCTGCGAATTATGTTATCTCACCGGATGGCCAGCAAGCAGTGTGTGGTTCGTTTCTTTTTATACGCGGCGTCGCTATAATAAAAGGGAAGCAACTAAAAAGTTTATAGGTCATGAAGGAGGAATGAGTAGTAAAATCTAACAGTCCCACATAACAACATTATGCAAGCAAACACGCTCACAATTCAGACAAACGATAATTAATTATCTGTTATATATAGCGACCCCATTCAAGGATTACGCTGTCTAAAACTCGAGAACAAACCGTTTTCATCTGTCTGTATTAAGAGACAATTAGCTTACGCTTAGTGGATAACAAGTGATGGGTGACAGAGTACATTAGACTTAGATAATTTGGGCTATATATTTCACATTAGGGGGGGGGGGTGAAGTATCTAGGCAGTGTGAAGCTAGAAAAGAATTTCTACTTCATAATATGTAGAACAATTGTAGCTAACACATTTTGCATGTGCACTCACTATATTTACCCTCCCCCCCCCCCAATGTGCAAATATACAGCCCAAATTTGTTTCTAAAGTGTTATATTTTCATAATGTTTTGGTATATTTAATTAGGATTAACTTAATTTCACTTCTTGAGTGGGGTCACTATAACAGAGAAGCACCGACAAATTATATGATTATTTCGATATATTTAACACATCTAACCAGAGTGACAATAAATCACTAGAACTCATTTCCTTTTATACATGGTGGCACTATTAGAAAAGATAAACTCCTAAAAACTGTATAGCCTAGGTTTTGACGGAACAGATGGGCAGTAACGATGCAAAGTGAGGTGTTGTACATGGCAACACTATGAAAGCAGTGCAGCCATCACAAACCAGAACAGGTTAGAATCAACTGAGCCTTGTTTTCTTGTTCCCACATTCAACGCAGAGTTCGACACGGATTTTGAAGGTTATCGTTTTGAGTGCTGTGTTCAACGGGGTGAAATATCTACTAAGAACCCGGGTTCAATCCTGCTACTTTAGCGAATTACAATTTTGAAGAACCCGTGTTCAACACCATTGGCATCCGTAAGATGAAAACGCTTTAACCTTTTGCTGGGTTGAACACGGAGAACCTGAAAATAGTTTTGTCGAACCCGCTCAAAACAAACTTCAAATCCGGTACCTGAAAACACCCCCCTGTAGAAATTAGCTTATTATGATTATTCGTATGCATTACCTTATCATGTGTGGAGGACAGTACGCGCTGTGGGATTCATACCCTTTTATTAGCGTATTTATGTATAGAGGGAAATGAAATTTAAATAAACGCTTAAGTTCCATGAATGAAAATGGAGACCAATAAACATTTCTCAATCGTCAGCAATCAATACGGCGGGGTCAATAACCATATGTGTACCAAATCATAGCCAAAGATGCACATACTCTGTTTTAGAGTATCGAGCGGTTTACGAGTTAAAACTAGAAAAGGCAAAAAAAAGTACGAGTAACTGAATATGGACTAAACTTTTTTGTGGAAAAGACAACTTCGTTAGAAAAAATTGACAAAAACACGTTAAAAACCATCGTAAAAGACAAAAATTGGGTGTTTCTGCAGCCAACCAGATGAATTATGTCTCACTAGGTTAACCAGGCTAATCTACACAATAAATAAATAAATAAAAAAAATATCGGCCAATTTAGCCGAAAAGAGGTAGATAGGATAATCAACTTACTTTTACTGATAGCAACACCATCCTTTAGCCAACGAACTTGCGGTGCAGGATTGGCATTCACAATGCACCTTACTTTGTATTCTTCTCCGAGTGTGGCGTGTTGTTCTGCAGGAACGTCAATCCATTTGATTGGCACCCGAGTGGAAAGTTTGACAGATGCACTCAGCGTTTGGGAGCTTGTGTAAGTTGCACGGCAGGTATAATTACCCGAGTCAGATTCTTGGACGGAACTAAAAAATAGCTGACGTCTTGGTGTATCACCATTATCTCCGTCATCTTCACTTGCATCTTCAGTAAAAATCCTGTTAAAAAAATCGTACTTCAGCTTCACTTTCAAAAACACGTATATAGTACTAAAAGCGAGAAAAAACGTTGGGTCTCGACTTACCAAGGCCGTATCCAGGGGGGGGGGGTTACCCGGTTTGAACCTCCCCCCCCCAAAATTTTTGACCGAGTCGAAAATAAAACCTAGGTAAAAATCAGTAAAATTAGCCGAAAACTGAGTCAAAAATTAGTACCCCTCCCAAAAAAAAAAACCTGGATCCGCCCTTGCGACTTACAACAGATGCCTTACGAGCTGAAGTCCGGTGGCATATGAATCATCATCATCATTTATACTAAATATAACACAAACAAAAACAAAAACGAGCGGAAAAGGAGAAAACTGGTCCCCAGAGGCAAACTTGTGGAGGGATTAAAGACTTAGAATTTTCCGTTTTCCTAATAGTAGGATTAAAAGTATATTAAGAGCTTGTCAATTTCAGCCAGCTTCCATCTAAACTAGAAATACTTTCTCTTGAATAAGCCTTTGAAATGGATAATGATTAATTATTGTTACTTGCTGTTGACTTTCGACATTTAAAAGCAAGACTCTTAAAATTTAGCTTCCTTATACATCTATCTCCTTTTATTTTAGCCAACTTACTATTCAAACGTTGGATTGTAATTTAGTGATGCAAGAAACACTCTCGTACTTATCATTTTTTCTTTAACTTGTATGGAATCTACAAGAAATCATGAAACGCCTAGCACAGTACCAATTACTACTTAAAATTTCATGGAATTTCCAGACATCAAATCATAGAATACAAGACGCAAGTTGGTCTTTCACAAACAGTGTGCGACAGTAAACCCAACGTACAGGGGGAAAACGACGACAGAGCATATATATATATAACTCTCCCTCTAACTCTCTTTCCTTTTCCGTCTCTCTCTCTCCGTCGATTACAAACACACGGATGAAAAACAATACACAAAATTATCAATAATTATTTATGAATCAGCGCATATTTTGCCATCTATTTTATAGAAGACATAATAAATACTTTTGGAATACTAAGAAAGAAGCCAGTATAAAACGAGCCCCACATTCTCCCTTCGTTAAAAATATCAATTCCAATTTGCCGCAAAAACATATCACATTTCCAACAGGGAGACACAAAAAAGGATATTTCTATAAGAATGATACTCTTGAATAGAATAAATCCTGCTATGCTCAATTTTTGACTCAACTATTTTGTTTTGACAGTTCCATTGTAAAAAATTCATTATAGACAAAAGAAGATCCATTAAGAAAATTTTTAGAAAACAGAAAACAAATCATTTTCAAGTTGAATTGTTGTAACTTAGAGAAACTCGTTATTGGAAATGCGTCCAATATTCCGTCTCCGTCTCAACATATTTTTTTCACAGCTTCTAAGAATTATGGGACTATAAATTATTCACTAAAGTTGTTTCTTCTTCATCTTATTGGGATAATCTTGAGATCTTATTGTCATGTTTTATCTAAGAAAGAAATCGTAACGAATAATTATATCATGAGCACCAGGATTCGTCAGGGTTCCTCCCGGTACAATGTTTATTTACACTTTTTTTTTTTTTTTTTTTTTTTTTTTTTTTTTTACTTAAGTTAATTGGAGATTTTTATTCTTTCATTAGCCCTTATTCGGCTCAAAGCCCTTCAAGGAATTTATATTCTCGTATTCTACAAGGGTTTACATAAAGCCCTTATAAACCTTTGTATGTACGGGTTTTTTTAAACGTTTGATATATCACACAGCAGTTACCTAAAATCTAAGTTTGAAATGTGTAAAAATTTAAACTGGAAACTGAAGTGAGTTCTTCTAATTACCATTTCACTTTTATTTAGATTCTCGTGTAATACTAGTTTAACCTTTGTGCTTTTCGTAGTTGAATAAAGGACGCTTCTTTTTGCGTTTATACTAGCCATAATTTCTAAAGGGATCCACGTAAGTCAACTCTGTGGTTCTGGATTTTTCTTCCTTCGCCTTTAAAGTTAATCTCACCACTAGTAAACCGTATCTTGGCACATTACAGTCCAGATGCATTTTACAAAGAGTGGTCATGAATGTTTATACTGCTCTTCGCAAACGCTTATTTTCAACGGCCTTACCTTTTCCGACATTAGTTCCATGGGCATCTACAGAATGGGGATGGGACAGGCCTAGCATTTCATTTCCCCCGCTTTAAGTTTAAAAAAATAACTTTTTCGTTGTAGTTTTTCAAAAAACTTATTGTTTCTCAATAAGACTACATTTGTAGGCACCGGTGTTTTCCCTCCATAATTAAATTTAAAAAAAAGATCCTATACTCAAAATGAATGCATAATGCCGGTATTTTTCTTCAGTTTTTTTTTAGATAATCAAGAGTGGTAATCTTCCAGCATTCAATGAATTTTATTTTAAGAATATAAAGACATAAATTAGAAATAAATAATAACTATAACAATTAAGTTAGACAACTTATAAATGTCTTGCAGGACAATAAAAGACAAAATTGGATACAAAGAACAAACCATGACTCGTGGTAACAAAACGTTTTAAAACATGTTTTAAAAAAAAAGTCTAGTGAGAAAAAACGTCATTTGAAGCTGATTCAGGAAGGGTAACTATTGTAGTAAAAAACTAATGGTTTTTAAGTTTTTTAGAGAATTATGGTTGTATATCAAAAGTTACCAGTGAAAAACCAGAGAGCCTTATAAAGTAACCTTCCACTTTCTGTAAGCTACTTATCAAATTTTCTGGTCATACGTGAACATAGTTTTTTTGGGGGGAGTGGGGTATTTTTAGTGAGGCGCTAGATTTCATAATTCTACAAATATTGAAAAGAACTACAATCAGCTTATTTGAGCTAGTTTTGGGGATATAACTAGTGTAATCTGCAAAGAAATAATCGTTGTTTATTTTAAGTTTCCCCTTCACTTCTTAAATTTGATAAGAAAACTTTTTTTCAAACAGTCCGTGGTAACGAACTGTAAGTAAGGAGCGACCCGGATCAATAGTAACCGAAACTCTAAAAGACGGAATCTTGATACCAATAGATACATCAAAAGAATCAGATTTTTATGCGGATTTCAAATATATAAGTTTCATCAAGTTTAGTCTTACCCACCAAAAGTTCAGAGCCTAAGAGTATTTGCCTTATTTTCAAAGAAAGGGTGAAATACCACCTAAAAGTCATAGAATGAAAATCACACCATCAGATTCAGAGTATCACAGAACCGTACCGCAGAGATACCAAGCTCCTATCTGCAAAAATGTGGAATTTTGTATTTTTTGCCAGAAGAAAGGTCAAGGATGCGTGTTTATTTTTTTTTCTGGGGTGATCGTATCGACCCAGCGGTCCTAGAATATCGCAAGAGGGCTCATTCCAGCGGAAATTAAAAGTTCTGGTGCCTTTTTTAAGTGACCAAAAAAACTGGAGGGCAACTAGGCTCCCTCCCTCGCTCATTTTTTTACAAAGTCACCCAATAAATAACTTTGAGACAGCCATTTTGTTCAGCATAGTCGAAAAAATATAATAACTATGTGTTTAGGTGTAAAATGACCCCCCACAGTCCCCGGGGGAAGGGCAGCAAGTTGTGAATTTTGCCCATTGTTAACACATAGTATTTGTTATTGGGAAGTATACAGCCATTTTTGGGGGAGGGTGTGTGTGCTTGGGGTGAATTTCTATGGGGAGAATCTTCCTTGGAGAGGGACATTTCTGGGGGGGGGGTGTGAATATTACAGGGGAAATGTTACATCGGGAGGTTTTGACAGAATTACTATACGAAATTCTTTTTAATTGTCTTACATTCTTAATTGTCTTACGTTCCGGGAGAATTATCCAGGGGCTTTTTCCGCGTGTTTTGTTTTTTGGAAAATACTTTCCACGGAAGTTGGCATTTCTGGAGTGATAAAAAAACCGATTAGAGATTAAAGTCTTATTCAAATGAAAGAATGCTAAGGAGAATTTTTCAGGGTGAATCGTGCACAAGCAATTTTAAATGTTGGGGGATTTTCAGAGAAGATGAAACTGTCTGGAGGGATTTGACGGGGGAGGGGTGCACTTTATGTTGAATGAAATGTCTACGGGGGAGTTTTCCGTGAGGGGTAGGGGTATATTCCATAGAGGGTAAGCCACATTTACCGGCATTATTTGAAAAACGAACAGAAATTATTCCATATATGAAGGGTTGTCCCCTCCTCAATACCTTACTCTTTACGCTAAAGTTTGACTGGTTACTAAAATTGAAACACGGGGGCCGTGTAATTAGTATAGGAAGCTTTTTTAAAAGTGCTAACAGCTTTAGCGTAAAGAGCAAGGTATTGAGGAGGGAGCAACCCTTCATATCCAGAATAAAGCTGTCATAATCAATACATAAATTTTGTTTCGATTTTTCAAGTACCGTGAGCCAAATTCGAACCTGCATTAGTTGAAAAACGTCCAGAAATTAAATAAAAAAAAAATACAAGTCTTTTTTAACTGAAAGTAAGGAGCGACATTAAAACTTAAAACGAACAGAAATTATTGTATATATGAAAGGGCGGTGCAGCCTATTGTTGCAGTCAGAATGTGACCGTTGTCTACACTAAATTTTCTGTAGTTGATCAAAAACACTTTTTGCACAAAATTACTTTCCAGAAAAAAAGTAAAGAACTCTATCAAACCAAAAATGAACAAAAATAGAGTCAAATAAACCACCAAGCATCCAGTTTACCACAAATCAGTATTAAGAAATAAATGAAACCCAAAAAAAAAATAGAAATTAAAATAAGTCAAACTAAAAAACGAGCAGAAATTAATCTGAGTAGGGTTTTAAACCCTACTATGCTTCTAAAAGCCAGAATATAATTTTTACTGTGTCGAAAAAAAAATCTAAATGAATTTACTGAAAAAAATGTGAATTGTCAGTTTAATATACATATTGCTGATATTTATTCCTTAAAATTTAAATTACTTTTTGATTTCTTAAAGTTATAAAAATGAAAACATTTAAAAGAATTTTTTTTAGTAAAGTACAAATTATATTCTGGATTTTAGAAAGCATAGGGTTTAGAACCCTATAAGGGTTTAGAACTACGTTGAAAAAAATGGCTATCTCAAAATTTCGATTGGATATGTTTGGGGAAATGGTGGACGTGAGAGGGGGGTTAGTTGCCCTCCAATCACTTTCGACTATTTAAAAGGGCACAGCCTTTTGAATTTCTAATCAAATGAGCCCTTTTTCAAGTTTCTATGACAAAGTTTTCAATAAAAACCTTATATACCCCCAGGGCATAGCTTACAACCTTAGCTCTGAGGGCTGGGGGGAGTGTCATCCTCAAAGACCTAATTTCTAAAATTTCAACTACGTTGAACAAAATGGCTATCTGAAAACTTTGATTTGATGTGTTTTGGGAGATGGTGAGCGTGAGAGGGGGGGGGGTTACTTACCCTCCAATCACTTTCGACTATTAAAAGGGGCACTAGCCCTCTCAATTTCCAATTGAATGAACCCTTTTGAAGTGCCTAGGAAAACACTATCTATACAAACCTTATATGCTTCCAGGGTATAACTTAAACCTTTGCCCTGGGGGGTTCTTGAGGGTTTTTCATCCTCAAATACATAATTTCCAGAACTTTCAACTACTTTGAACAAAATCGCTATCTCAAAACTTTGATTGAATGTGTTTGGGGAAATGGTGGGCGTAAGAGTGGGGTTAGTTGCTCTCCGTTCACTTTCGACTATTAAAAGGGCACTAGCCCTCTCAATTTCCAATCAAATGAGCCCCTTTTGAAGTTTCTACGACAAAACTGTCTATAAAAAACATACATGTCCCCAGGGTAGAACTTACAACCCTTGCCCAGAGGGTTGTGAGGGGGGGGTTATCATCCTCAAAGACCTAATTTTCAGAACTTTCAACTGGGCGTGAGAGGTGGGTGAGCGTGAGAGGTGGGTTAGTTGTTCTTCAATCACTTACGACTATTAAAAAGGGCTCCAGCCCTTTCAATTTCCAATCGAATAAGCCCTTTTTAAAGTTTCTACGACAACTCCTTCTATAAAAACTTCATATGCTCCCAGGGCATAATTTACAACCCTTGCCATGAGGGCTTTGTTGGGGGTTGTCATACTCAAAGACGTAATTTCCAGAACTTTCAACTACGTTGAAAAAAAATGGCTATCTCAAAATTTTGATTATATGTGTTTGTGGAAATGGTGGGCGTGAGAGGGGGGTTAGTTGCCCTCCAATTATTTTTGACTATTAAAAAGGGCACGGGCCATTTCAATTTCCGATCGAATAAGCCCTTTATAAAGTTCCTACGACAACCTTCTATGAAACCTTACATGCCCCCAGGGTATAACCGACAGTCCTTGCCCAGAGGGCTGTGGTGGGGGGGCTGTTGTCATCCTTAAAGACCAAATTTCTAAAACATTCAACTACGTTGAACAAAATGGCTATCTCAAAATTTTGATTGGATGTGTTTGGAGAAAAGGTGGGTGTGAGAGGGGGGTCAGTTGCCCTCAAATCACTTTCGACTATTAAAAAGAGCACTAGCCCTTTGAATTTCCAATCGAATGAGCCCTTTTTGACGTTTCTACGACAAAGCTTTCAATAAAAAACCTTATATACCCCCAGGGCATTCCTTATAACCTTTGACCTGAATACTGTGGGGGGGGAGTTTCCTGCTCAAAGATATAATTTCCAAAACTTTCAACTACATTGAACAAAATGAATATCTCAAAATTTTGATTGGATGTGTCTGGCGAAATGGTGGACGTGGAAGGGGTGTTAGTTGCCTTCCAGTCACTTTCGACTATTAAAAAGGGCACTAGCAATTTCAATTTCCAATCGAATGAGCCCAGTTTGAAGTTTCTACGACAACGCTTTCTATAAGAACCTTATATCCCCCCAGGGCATAAGTTATAACCCTTGCCCTGAGGGCTGTGAGGGGGGGGGGTTGTCATCATCAAAGACCTTTTTTCACAACTTTCAACTACGTTGAACAAAATGACTATCTCAAAATTTTGATTGGATGTGTTTGGGGAAAAGGTGGGCGTGAGAGGGGAGTTAATTGCCCTCCAATCACTTTCGACTATTAAAAACTGCACTAGCCCTTTGGATTTCCAATCGAAAGATCTATTTTTGAAGTTTTTACGACAACGCTTTCTATAAAACTTACAACCCTTGCCCTCAGGGTTGTGAGGCAGTGTCCGCCTCAAAAACATAATTTCTATCTGGAAATCAACTACGCTGAACAAAATAGTTATCTCAAAATTTTGATTGGATGTGTTTGGATTTGTTTCTAAACTATTATATATAAATCATTTTTTTTTTTTTTGATTAGCATTAACCAGACTTCGACTTCTTTCGTGTGTACCATTAAGCGCAACAGTACCGGGAAAACATGTATATTTGTTTCTTCTCAAAAAATAATTTTTTTCCCCAAAAAAATCATTATATTTTTTCTAGGAATTTTTTTTCTAAAAAAAATGATTTCTAAGCCTAATATTGCTGCACATCTTTTCTTTAGTATTTATTTCGTCTGGCTTTTGATTTTATTCGTCGACATCAATTAACATGACTGTCCACTTTAGTATTCCTTTAATTTTTTCCACAATCCAAATCGATAAAAGATCCACTC
>JAQQPU010011525.1:12592-25140 GCA_029168905.1 Artemia sp. Kazakhstan ARC1039 | reverse complement strand
AATTATTTCGACTTCATATTCGGAAGCCTTTATCACCAGAAAAAAACTAGGAAAGGAAAAGAAGGAAAAGGAAAAACAGAAAGAAAAGAAAAACAGCAAAAGAGGAAAGAAAAAGAAAAATAGATTTGGCAGCAAACACATAGAACAAAATTATAGGTGACCCTCCAGAATTGCCGTAGAGAGCACAGAGAGCCCTGTGCTTTCCATGTATTATTATTTTTCCCAGCCACCTCCTGGGGATGAGGCTCGTAGAAACTTGCGAAGGGTATTATCCGATTAGAAAATGAAAACTCTAGTGCCCTTTCAAGGATAAAAAGTGACGGGGGGACAAACAACCCACTCTCGTGCATTTTTTGCTACGAAGTACCCACAGAGCCCCCTAAGAGATCTGATCCAAAATTTTAGATAAACATTTTCTTCAGAATATTTGAAAAAAACTAATAAATATGCCCCCTGGGAAGACCTAGCTCCTACAGACAATGGGCAAGAGCAATGAATTACACATATTACCTATTGTCTTAATATAGGTTTATATTGGAAAAAGGGGGCATGGCTGATATTTTGCTTTTTGCGACTAGTTTGAAACCTTCAGGGATTGTTCTTTGAGCAAGGAGGATAAAAAAAAAATTGGGTAGGTGGAAGGGTAATAGGGGGTCACGAAAATGACCAAGAAACTCCTTGTTCCTCATCAGTTTGAAACTTTACAGTCGTAAGTCTTGGGCCAAAAGGAATCTAATGTGCAAAACTTATTTTTTTATGGCGTACAGTCCCTTGCAAAGAATGGGCCACAAATAAGGGCCGTGAAATATTATTTTTCAGATTGGATTGAAACTTAAATCTGTAAGTCCTTGGGCTAAGGAAACCCAACTTATAAGCAAAGGTATGGTGAAATACTGGGTTTTTCAGAAAACACAGCCAAAGGGCCAAAAATTTTTTTTTAACAACTTGAAATTTACCGTCTCAAGCCCGTCTCAAGAGAATCGGATAAAAAAGAAATTCAGACCACGGTCTCCTCAAAAATAGAACCCAAAACAGCCAAAAAATTTTCCTAACCGGCTCAAAAATTATATTCTTAAGTGCCCCAAACGTTCGAAAAAAAAAGAAAACGAAAAAAACTGATATCTCCTGAAAAAAGCCGTAAGCTCCTAGGCCAAGGGAATCCTCGTACGCAAAAAGATGTAGGCTGGGGGCAAGGGCCCCTAAAGGCTGGTGCTGGAAAGTTTTTTTTTAAGTGGCTTGAAACTTATAATTCTCGGTTTAAGGGAACCCCAATTAGTTTAAAAATGTAACTGACAAAAACATCGGTTCGCCTGAGCATGGAGCTCTGAAAAGGGCCAGCAATTTTTTAATGATTAGCTTGAAACACAAAACCGTACGTCCCTGGCCTTGTGAATCCTAATGAAGAAAAAAAAAATTAATTTGGAGGTATTGGTCTCCCCTCAAAATTGTGGTGCAAAAAAGAGCCAAAAAGTTTTTTTTTTTCCGATTGGCTTAAAAATTCCAAGGATCGTTGCCTGGAAGAGGGACGAAAAATTTCCTTGGCGAGGGGATGAGTTTGAGTTTCCTTGAGTTTCCTTGGCGAGTAGGATTTGCTATCTGCTTGGGGATGGGATTGCTATCTAATATGGAGGTTCTTAAATGGACAACAACTTGTTTTCCAGATCTTGCCTGCCACTCCTTTCTCGACACAGCTTGCCTAGCGTACTATTCGGTGGTACGGCCATCTCCTTCGCATGTCACGCGACGCCCCAGCACGGGTGGCATTCGACTTCGATCCCTCTCTACACGGATGGAACTGATCCAGAGGACGCCCCCCCCCACTAGGTTGAAAGACAAAGCCGATGAATTCTTCGCCGAAGCCCACATCCCGGTGGAAGAAGATGCGAGCCTGGCAAGCGATAGGTCAAGCTGGAGGCACCTGGTCTCATCGTTCTCTACGCCGAACCCTCGGCAGGAGCCTTAAGTAAAATCAAGTCAAGCAAGTCCTGTAAATTGCGGGTTAAAAAGGGTAGATTTTCTTTCGACTAATTTGAGATTTTCGAAAATCGTTCCTTGGACTGAGGAGACGACACATTTTACTTTGAAAGAGGAGGAGGAGGGGGGTAGCCGACTAATCTGAGACATGTCTAAAGAGAAAAAAAAAGAATAAAGTCCTAGTCCTTACTATTTTTGGTATTTGTTCAATTATTCTATTCCAAAATTACCCAAGTCCAGAATTTTCTGTCGCTGGGTTAATGGCGAAAAATGACCGTGAATTTTTGCAGAATCTAATCCCGTTTTCTATCTTTATGGCACTCTTTACGCCAACCTCGCCTCTAACCCTTATATTAGATGCGGTGTTTAAAGCGGCGAAATGTTACACACCATTTTCCTGAAAGCGAAAAGCCTCAAAAGGATCCTTTAGTTTTTCTGATTATTATTAACGAAGAGGCGTTAGTACAAGGAAGGGTCTTTACTATCCTTCAACTTCGTGACAGGTAAGGAATAAAGCCATGCCTGTAAACTTTGTTGAATACTGGTTAACCCTGCTTATTACATGACGTCCAAAAAGTGCAGACAACAGCGCCGTTTTTCTTTTGGGCGGGGGAAGTGGGCAAGGATTTCTCTCCGTTTTTTTAGTGAAAACCCAGAGAGTTTTTTTTTACTGGAGGGGGGTGTAGTTTTGTTTGTTGTTTTTGATACAGGCATTTTTCAAAATATAGGGGTACAATTGTCCCTTTAACTTGTCCCCCACCTAAGTGGTGACCCAAGAGGTAAATATAGACAAAGGAGAAGAAAAGTGACACAGCTTTGTGTTGACCACAGGTGTTTCTTTCTTTTTAAAGATCAGTACAATTCAATTTCGAAAAAAAAAACAGAAAATTTCAAATATTTCTTCAGTTAAGAAAAGAAAATATAACGCTTTAAAAAAAATATGTTATACTGAAAGCCAAATGGAATATGGGAAAGCTTAATAAACATATCGATTGGTCGTATTCCTTTTAATTGGCAAAACGATACACACCACTTAGGAAAATTAGTAGCCTGCTCTAGTCCAAAAGTCTATGACCTTAAAATATTTCGCCTTAAAAAGCCATACCACGAGCTGAATGGCAATTCAGCTTCAACAAGCTCTTAGGCATAGGTGACCCCCAATGGTTGACCTCCCCTTGCAAAATCTAATTTGCTCATCTTGAGAAGCCAATGATCATATAACACAAAGAATTAACCGAGCTTTAAACTCTTCGAGGATACTTAGATCCAAGGACGTACCCAGGATTTTTTTTCGGGGGGGGGGGGGGGTACTCAAAGATTTTCTTCGGGGAAGGGGTTTTACACAAAAAAACTCAAAAAACGCATAAAAAAATTATTTATATCCATTTTTGTTACGTTTTTACGAGTCAGACAAACATTTCGGGGGGAAGGTTCAAACCCTCTGATCCACCTATCCCTGGGTACGGCTTTGCTTACATCTAAGAGCATTCTATCCCCGAAAGTCTATGACTTTAATTAGTGCGGAGCCGCTAGAGACAGAACTCGTAGGACAGGAAAAACAAACAGCCTCAATAAGTTATTGGGCTCGCCTGCCAAAAGCAGTCAATCAACAAATCTGGAGGAACAGGGGACTTCTTCCTCTGCAATCCGACAACAGTCATGGGTTAAGTAACTGAAAGAGTTAACCAGCATGAGTCCCATGTTTTATCATGTGATTGCTAAACATCAATCTAGTTGCTGCATCTTCAAAATTCTGAAGCGTAACTGCCAACGTAACTGCCAACAGTAACTGCCAACAGTAACTGCCAACGAGACATAAATTTCATTGACACTATTCTCAATGTGGCATTCTCGATACCAATATTCGGACCAAAATTTGATTCACTTGCAGAGGCCTAAAATGCGACCGGACTACGTTCTAATGACTCGAAGACTGAATTCCTTCTTGTCTACGGTTGCAGAAATACGCTACCAGGTAACCGCATGGCCAGTATTAGTGATTACATGATCGATCTTTACGATTCACTCAGGTATCCCGTCCTCTTTACTCCACCCACATTGTGAAGGGCACTCGTTCCCTTTTGATTCACCACATCTGTTCCCATCTTCTGCCATCATTACTTTTTTCCAACAGGAATCAATTTAATCCTTTTCTTGCTTCCCCAGGATTTGCTAAGTATCTGTTTCGCCTGTCTCCGTGGCACAGGAACACACAAGCTGAATTCAAAGTAGTAGATCTCGAAGTCTCAGTTGCTAGAAGAATGGCAAAACGTAATCAAATAATTGAATTTCACCAAAATGAATGTGGCGTGAGTATTAAGGCAGAGACTTCTTTCATTCATCTCCATTTATAATTTTGTGTATTGTTGTTTGTCATTTACATTGTTTTGTTTTTTTCTTTTTTTGTCTACTTTTCTCTTTTATTATTCTCCGTCTTTTTGTGTGTTTTTACAACGGATTCGCAAATAAATAAATACCACTGTAACCCTTATTAGAAGCAGTGACTCCCTCCTGGAAAATTTTTGCGATAAGAAGGCCATACGAAAGCCTAAAAGCCAGTCTCCATTTGGCAGATTCTGCAAACCTGTACCGCCAATCTGCAAATTTTATTTCAATGGAGACTTCTTTTCCGGCTCCGTATTGGCAGTTTGCAGATACTGCAACCTTCGACGTTGCTTTTTCTGCAAGATAGTAGATTTGCAGAATCTGCCAAATGGAGACTGGCTTTAAGATATGTCAAGTTTTTTAACGACTCCCCGTGTGGCACAGAAATTCTAGCACATCCGAAAAGTACGGCATTACAGACCTTATCAAAAAATGCAGACTTGTTGACAGATTATTCAGGGTCTATTGTGTTAAATATTTTGATAGTGTATTTTATTATTCTCTTTTCTTCTGGGCTCTTATATTTAATAATATAAGATATAATTTAATATAATAATATAATAATATAAGATAAAATTATATAAAATATAATTTAATTATATTTTATATTTAATTTTATTGATGGGTAAAAGCCAATAGTAAGAAAAATAATCGATATGATCCGATGTAATCGATGAACGATGAGCATAGTTCTCTCTTGCTCGAACTCACGTAAAAATCAGCTTCACGAGAGCTGTAAGTAGCTTGCACACTAATTGCTTCCGTTGTTACATAATAACCCGTTTTTTCAGCAAAATTTGACTCAACTAGAAAAATCAATGGCAAAGTGTGAAGGACCGATGTGGAGTTCAGATGCCAGGGAAAGTGAAATCAGGAACGCCCATGAAAGGTTAAGTACGGATAGTAGTCTGATGAAAAAAAAATCACGTTTAAATAGAAAATGATCAGCTGAAACAAAAACGGCTTCAGACAGAAAGTCTAGTGAGGTTTAAATATGTTGCCAAACTAATAATTACAGATTTGGGGCTAAAGAGTATTTTATTTGCGGACACTTATTTGGAAAAGTTGCCTTATGTGGAAAAAGGGTATTGCCACCACACGAAAAAAAACTTGTTACCAACTAACGAGTTCCCACGATCATAGCAAGATTTTTGTAAACGATTATTGCTGAATTTCTCTCAAAAATTTAGAAAGGTATCACTGAAATTTTAACTTGATGAAAAATGGCTTTAGACAGAAAATGTGGTGAAGTTTAATTATGTTACTAAAACAAAAATGACAGATATGGTGCATAACAAGTATTTGATTCGCATACACTTATTTGGAAAAGTTACCTTATGTGGAAAAGGGGTGTTGCCACCGCACGAAAGAAAAACTTGTTACCAAAAATGTTTACTAGCTAACGAGTTCCCACGATCCTAGCAAAACTGTTGTTGACAATTAATGTTGAATTTCTCCAAAAAAATTAGAAAAACTTCAAGTGAAACCTAGCGTGAAGCCAAAATGGCTTCAGATAGAAAGTCTGGTGAAATCTGAATATGTTGCCAAAACAACGATTATAGATGCGGTGCTAAAGAGTATTTGATTCGTGGACACTTATTTGGAAAAGCTGCCTTATGTAGAAAAGGGGTGTTGCCACCACACGAAAAAAAAAACTTGTTACCAAAAGCGTTTACCAGCTAACGAGTTCCCATGATCCTAGCAAAATTGTTGCAAACAATTAATGCTGAATTTCTCAAAAAAATTTAGAAAAACTTCAAGTGAAACCTAGCGTGAAGCCAAAATGGCTTCAGATAGAAAGTCTGGTGAAATCTGAATATGTTGCCACAACAGCGATTATAGATGTGGGGCTAAAGAGTATTTGATTCGCGGACACTTATTTGGAACAGCTGCCTTATGTAGCAAAGGGAAAAAAGCAAAATGGCTTCAGATAGAAAGCCTGATGAAATCTAAATATGTTGCCAAAACAACAATTATAGATGTGTTGCTAAAGAGTATTTTACTCATGGACACTCATTTGGGAAACGGAGGTATTGCTATTGTACGAAAAACACCAGTAAATTTTCACCAGTAAATTTTACCAACTATTCCCACGAACATACGAAAATTGCTGGAAAAAATCGCTGGAAATTTTTCTGGATTTGGAAAAATTGCTGAAAAATTGCTCGAAAAAAATTATCGATTTCGTTAAATTTGCATAGGCTTCCAAAAAAAGTGTTGGTGTGTTTGTGGGCAATTTTCAAAAACTTGAACTAAGAACGTGAAACTTGTAAGTTTCCCCATTTGAGAAATAATCGTGGATTGTTTCTGTCTCACAGTTTCATTCTAATTCTATTCTTGTTGTGAAATTTCAAGTCCTAATTTAAAAAAACGTTCCCACATACATTGAAAAACAACGGTTTTTGACTAAAAAGGTTCTAGAATCGAGATCGAGTGATGGAATCCTGGGTCAGGTATCTGCAACCAAAGATCAATCCACTGGTCCACCATAAGATTTAATTTTAAAGTTAAACTTTTAAATTTCGAGCCAAATTTTGTGTTTCTTTAAATTGTTCCCAACAAATTTTTGTAGATCAATATTTAGGCCTCTATGCATTAACAGAAAGATACTGGCAGCGGTGCAAGCAACAATCGGATTAGGATTGTAAAAACAATCGTTAAACTGCTGCTGTTTGAAGCTGAACAAGGCACTTTTATGATATACCACCCAACTGTAAACCGGTTTCTTTCGCTAGTTTCTTTCAACTTGAGAAAAGACAAAGAGAAGTGACAGATTTGATGGGAAATATATAATTTAGGCTTTATTATTTGCATATTAGGGGGAGAGGCGAGGGTAAAGTATTTGGACTGTGTGAATCAGAAAACAATTCTAACTTCATAATATCAGAATAATTGTAGCTAACACATTTTGCATGCAGACCCGCTATACTTTTCCCTTCCCCCCTAATGTTCAAATATATAGCCCAAATTTGTTTCTAAAGTATTATATTTTATCATACTTAGGTATATTTTATTAGGATTAACCTAACTTCAGTTCTTGAGCTGTAGGGGGTATATCCTATAAATACCCTGAACAATTATAAGAGGTTTGGAAATACCGTCTTTTTAAGCAGGCACCATCAACGTAACGTTAAAATAGCATGTTGAACACCAGATTTAAAAACCTGATTAAAACCAAATTCAACTGATGTGTTGAATAAAATAAAACTGAATAACTAAAATTTCCTTCATATTAGATACATATACATTATTAGACACATCTATAAAAAAAAAGAGATAGAAAGGTTAGAAAGAGATAGAAAAAAGAGAAAATTTAGAGTGTTAAAATTCTAAAATTCTACGCTTTTTTATTAGCCTCATTATATAAGATTCCTTAAAAAATCAATATCAAATAAATATGCTACATAGTATTTTAGAAATCTCTGTATTACTAATATCAGGTAATTGTAGCTGGTCGCCGCTTGAGGACCGTCATTTTTCGTGCCGCCTCTTCGTCATTTATCATTGCTAGTTCATACTGAGATCAAAAAAAAATATTTCAGGGGGGGGGGGATACTAGAGCTTGGCAAACAGCAGAACCAAGATAATCGTCAGTAGACACATATGTACGAATTACTTTTGTGATCTAAAATTTTTCAAAACAGAAATAAGTTTCAACCCCCGAATTTCAATATATTCCCTTAGCCATTTAATGAAAGGACCTAAGTACCCCCCTCCCTAAAAGTTTTCTAACTATATATTTTCAAATAAGGTAAGGAGCTTACTTTGCACACAGTTTATTCCATCCAAGTCCTTGAACTGAAATATCTTTTATGCTGCTATCAACTTGTTGAATCTGGAATTATAAATAAAATAGAGCTTAAGTATATAGAATAGATTTAAAGTGTATACCAATGAAGCAAAAATTAAAACTACGATTTCAAGGTCCCGTGGACCTACCCCGTGGTCCCGTTGCATTAATTGTGATCCAAGAGTCACAGTGGTGAATCAACACATGCAATCAAGGCCGTATCCAGGATTTTTTTTTCGGAGGAAGGGGTGGGGGGGTTGGTTACAAAAGAATTTTTCCGAGGGGATACAATTTTTTTTAACGTATTAAATTTGTTTATATTCATTTTTGTTACGTTTTTACGAGTCGGGCAAACATTTCGAGGGGCAGGATTCGAACCCTAGCCCCCCCCCCCTGGATACGGCCTTGCATGCAACTATATTTCACAGGAAATTAATTTGTATGGTCCCGCATCCCCTTTGCAAGAGCGTTATTATAGTTGTAAGTTACTACTTCTAAAATCAACGTGTATAATTAGAGAACTTGTGAAGTGAGCCCTGTGTGTACGTCAAACTGTGATTCCGCGTTGCTCTTCTTTTTACCTTTATTAAGACTGTAGTATTTACTACGGTTAATGAATATCCGTGAAACGGTTCATTGCGTAAACTTTTATTTCTTTGTGCACGTTTCGTTTTTGGATACAGAAGGGTGCATGTCTCCCAAAATTCGTAAAAGATACGGAATATTTTTTTTAGATTGTTGAAGAGATAGTATGAAGTTATATCAGTATTCAAAGTTATTTAATTTCTAAGAAGTTAAGCTATGAAGTTTGGGTACTTTATTTAGAGGATATGTAGGGACCTCCCAGAATCAAAATTTCAAGATAGGAAACGTGAAAGAACAAATTTTCTTTCTGGAGAACGAATATAAGCTCCAGCTCTTAGAAGATCCAAACCTATCTATCCGTGTTGGAAAAAAATTATACCTTGTCTAGAAAAAATAGCTACCTCTAGGATGTCAAAGAAATCGATACGTGACGACTTTAGAAATTATTTATTAGTATATAGTTTATTTCCGGGTAAAGAAGAGTGCGTATCTTCTTGCTTAGTTATCGTGGCATTAAACGTCTAAAATATAATAAAATCAAATCGAAAATATTAGATCAACTTTCCCAGAATTATTTCCAAGAAATCAAAAAATCAAAATCAAATCAGTTGGGAATTTGCAAAAATCAGAATTTCAAAATAGAAAAAGTCACCGAAGCAATTTTATTTCAGGAAAAACATATGTCATCTCCAGTTCTTAGAAGGTTAAGATCTGTTTATCGCAGCTGGGAAAAGTTATTCCTTGTCTAGAAAAAAAGTTACCTCCAGAACACCACAAAAATTTGATGCGTAATGACAACTTCAGAAATCATTTTTAAATGAACAAAGCAATGTCGTTTATAAGAAAATTTATACTCTCTTGCGTACTTTCCATAATATTATAAACAAAGGCATCAAACCAAAAATTTCACAAAACAGCCAAAAATATTGGATTTGGCATTGGAGTTCGGTTTTTTCAGAATTATTTCCAACAAATGATGAAAAACTGGTTTGTATTTTTTCCTGGAAAACTACTAGAATTTTACAAATATCACTGGATATTATTTGCCCTGTTAAGCGATTGCGATACCCAGGAAGAATTTCGAGTGTACATCTCTTACCACTTCGAAGCTAGAGACTGTAAAAGCAGGATCACGAAAAAAAGCTGTAAAAGCAGTAGTGTTGCTCCGCACCCACAAGTAACAATAAAGATTATTACTGAGCCATGTTCCCTGCTTATTAAAAGTCTTAGTCGTTTGTTTGTATCTTATTTACATACTACTACTTGTAAACTTCCCGTCGTCAGTTTCATTGGCCAATGTTCAAAGTGCAGAATGTACAACTCTACTTCAGTCGTCTTTTACTGGACAACCTGTAAAGTTTAGATTGTAAATTCTACTTCCAACGTCTTTTATTAGCAAACCTGTGTAGTGCAGGCTACAGAGCTCCACCGCTACTATCTTTGATTAGCAGTCTCTATGATACAGACTGTACAACTCCACTTCAGTCATCTTTTATTGGCCACCCTGCATTGTAATTGCTGTGCAGTTCCAAGTTCACCCGTATTTACTGAATGACTTGTGCAATGCATGTTGTACAGCTCCACTTCAGCCTTCTTTTACTGGACAGCCTGTAAACTTGAGGTTATTCAACTCTACTTCCACCATGTTTTATTAGTAATCTGTGTAGTGTAGACTGTAGAGCTCCACTTCTACTATCTTTGATTAGCCACCCTGTATAATGCAGGCTGTGCAACTGCACTCCACCCATATTTTATTGGCCAGTCTGCTGAACAATTGCTGCTCAGCTCCAACTTCACCCTCATTTACTGAATGACCTGTGCATTGCATGCTGTGCAGCTCTTTTTCAGCCTTCTTTTACTGGACAGCCTGCGAAATTTAGGCTGTATAATTCTACCTTGGCCGTCTTTTATTAGTAAGGCTGTGCAGTGCATACTGTTGAACTCCACTTCTACTATCTTTAATTAGCCAACCAGTATAACGAAGCGAGTCAAAAGGCACTTCAGCCATCTTTTATTGGCCAGCCTGCTGAATAATTGCTGCGCAGCTCCACTTCACCCGTATTTACTGAATGGCCTGTGCAATGCATGTTTTGCAGCTTCACTTCAGCCTTCTTTTACTGGAGAGCCTGCAAAATTTAGGCTGTATAATCCTATTTTGACCGTCTTTTATCAGTAACGCTGTGGAGTGCAGCTTGGAGAACTCCACTTCTACTATCTTTCATTATCCAGCCTGTATAATGATGACTCTACTACTCCACTTCAGCCATCTTTTATTTGCCAGCCTGCTGAATAACTGATGTGCAGCTTCGCTTCACCTGTATTTATTGAATGTCCTATGCAATGCAGGTTGAAAAGCTCTACTTCAGTCGTGGAATCTTTACTGAATGGCCTGTGGAATGCAGGTTGTACAGCTCCACTTCATACACTCAAGGCATAATTAAAAAGCAACAACAAGAGTTGAATCATGCGAAGAATAAAATAATCTTTTCTTGTAAAAATCTCAGGATTCTAGGAATGCATGGGCTAGAAGGCCCCCTCTCATACGTGCCAACCTAATTTCTTATGAACTTAATTCTTCCCCTTCGAGGTGTCTCTCTCTCCCTTTTCATATTTAGTCCTAATTTTGCATAAGGCACTAACTAATGCACTGCATAAGGATATATAAACCAAATTTCTTAACAGAAAAGTACCGGTTTTAAAACCGATTTTTCATGGTTGATCTGCTGTAGTTTAACAGTACTTGTATGCTTCAAGATCCTAAACAAACAATTTGATTTGTAATTAAACATGTCCTTCAGAGAAGCGATCTCCTGTTGTAAAATGATGCAGCAAATTGTAAAACGTGTGAAGTTCAAATTAAACAAATAACAATTTACCTAAGATTTGATTCTGAAGGTACCTTAGATAAACAGTTATTCAAGTCGATCCATGCGTATATTTGCACATTTGCTTACACATAAAAGTACATTTAACACATTTGCTCATTTTTCAAGGACAATTCGTTTGACCTCCATACAAAACCAAGGAAATCGATATTTAATGACTTTTCAGGAGCCAGTAAGCTGTTCTTACCTTTATGGGGAAACTGGATCAGAAACAAAAAGACAGTCTTGTACACATTATATTTTAGCCGTTTCCCCAAATTTCCCCAAATAAAGATTTATTTTCTCCGGAATCCTCCCGACAATTAACAGTAATAAGAATGAACAATCTTTACTTCGAACTCCAGCGAACCAATTTTTTTTTGTGGAAATTCGGAGGAACCCCGTAGAATTTAGGGATAGTAGCAGCACATGGTAGTTTGTAGAGGTCAAAGCTGTCAGCAATTTTACATATCTTGAGAAGTCACTGTCACATGAAGGTACAGCAGTTACAGAACTTCCCAGGTGTATCTCAAAGGCTTCGTCTACGACCGGAAGACCAGCATCATCTGAAAAATGACCAATGTATCTCTAGATAGAAAAATTCCTCCTCTTAATACGTCAGTTGGCCACTTCGTTGTTGAGAATTCATGGCCCATCGCCCACTTCGGGTCCCATCGATTCGGTTATCCTGTACATGATATATATTTGTGAGATGGAGGTCTTCGTAAAATTGAGGCGTGCTGCAGTTTCACGACTCGCGAAAAAGTCTCGTCTACCCTATATGCTTAATATTGGTGTCCGCTAAAATTTCCAAAAGGGTACTAAAGTGATATAGATACCTCCTCACCATTCTACCAAGCACACCAGCCCTGATAAACTAGGTCAATCGCCTAGTCCTCGGTTGGTCTCGTCTAACGGACATGTTTCGGACTTGAGACCCACGAGGATAT
>JAQQPU010011524.1:2015-27769 GCA_029168905.1 Artemia sp. Kazakhstan ARC1039 | reverse complement strand
AAGATCAAAGTTTTTCGCGAGAGATGAGCATTAAGTTGGTTTTCAGAGTTCAGAGTGTCAACATCAAAATTGGATATTGTATGGACATTAATAAATCAGTAAGTTGTAGTGAAGAAAATAAAAATTTCGCAATAGGGATTAGTGACGCATAATCCTGACATATTTTTATTGACCTACATATTTGTCTACTGATCTTGACCTATTTTCTGAACATCTATAATAAAGATTATTATTCATCATTAGGATTATTATTAGCCATTCTGTTCTCTGAGTGAACATCGAATGTGGATAATAGCTATTTATGAATGAAACTAAAGAATAAAAGTGGACTGGATTTAAATCACATTTCAACGCTTGTCTAATTGCATCTTTGTTACCTGTTTGTGGATATTTGCCAAGTAAAATACCAATTAAGGTAATCAGAGTACCATTTGTCATGGAATGAACTAAAGATTTCACTTCGCGGATTTTGTAGTATTTAAACATGTCATATGTCAGTCAGTCGTCATTCGACAAATTTGTTAATTTATTTGGAGAAAAACTGGACAAAATAATTGCGTCTCAGGTGGAGTTTTCCAGCAAACTAGACTCAATTTCGGCGGAAGTTGTGTCGTTAAAAAGTGATGCAACAACCCGTGATTCACGAATACTTGAACTAGAATCTACACTAGAGGAGCAGAAGCTTAAATCTGAAGCTCTAGAGAAACGATTGCTTGCTGTTGAAGTAAAAGACCGAAAGCTTAACTTGTTGGTTCACGGATTACCGGAAGAAAAATCTAATGAAACGCCTGAAGCTAATGTGAAAAACCTTTTTGCGAATAAGCTAGGAATCGTTGAGCCAGTAATGATAACGAAGTGCTATCGCATTAATTCTCGTTCGGCAAATATTACTGACTCCCGCCAACGCAAAAGTAAGCAAAAGCAAGTGAAGCCTTTGCTTGTATCGTTAGGGTCCGAAAATGAGATTCAAGCTATAATGTCAAACGTCGGTAAACTTAAGGCCAGTGGTATCGTTATTTGCACAGACTTGCCGCCTGAACTGAATATCCGAAGAAGTGAACTATTGGTCAAAGCACGTGAGATGAAAATGAAGGGCGAAATAACGTCTTCTCGGGTTCGTCAAAAAGGCATAGACATATGGCTTGAAATTAAAGGATCTGCTTCGTCTTCGTGGTCTAGCGTCAAAATTAGTTAATGAATTGGTTGTGACATCGATTTTGATTTATTATTATATTCCGCGAGTGAAAAAAAAAGATTGGATTTGATCTCGTCATAATGTGTTTTTTGTGCCTTGACATTATGTGTAATTATTTTCATGTTTTCCTTCTTTTCTGTCTAGCTCTAGTTGTGCAAAAAAAGTTCTCGTTCTGCTCGTTTTTTCACTCCTCGCATGCTGGGAATTATCCGAGGTACCACCTTTTACTCATTAGCCTATCATTTCATATTGATTTTGGTATGTTTTATGTGTATGATATTATTATGATTTATATTGTTAAATGAGATAACATCGGACCGGCTCCATGATTTTGAGAAAAAACAACTTGACCTAAATGAATTATTTAAATCGGTAGGATCAACTGGTGATGAATCTTCTGATCTTTTTATTCAGTCTTTTCCTCGTAGTAAATATATAAATAATGACAAAATCCCTCCATTTAATCAGTTAGAATCCTCCCGTATCGCGTTTTGGAATTGTAGAGGACTGCTTAGTAGTTTAGATTTTCTATCCACATTCCTTTATAGTAATCGTATTGGTATCCTGGGACTATGTGAGACTTTTCTTAGTGATGGTAATAGTTCTTTGGTTGGTGTATCTGGGTACAGGATAGTAACTAGAAACAGGTCTACCCGTTCGAAAGGTGGACTTGCCGTGTTTATTGACCAGAATCTCCCTATCCGTAAAATTACGGATTTTAATGATTTATATCAAGAGATGGAGTTTGAATTTTTAATGGTTGAGATCGAGTCTGGTAAGGATAAGCTACTCCTATGCTTATTTTATCGACCACCGGGATCAAGTGCGTCAAATTTTATTGGTAAGTTGAATGATCTAACACAACGGATGAATTTTAAGAACCATAAAGTGGTTTTTATGGGTGATTTTAATATAGATTTGGGGCTGGTGAGTTCGGAGACCCAAGAATTAAGATCTCTACCTGTAGATTTACTAACTACTTGCTTTTCTGCCGGATTGGTTCCAACAGCAAGAATACCAACACGTATTAGTGAGCAGTCGGCATCAGTTATTGACAACATTTTTACGAATTTCAACCTACATTCGAGTTATGTCGTATTAACTGATGAATCGGATCACTCTATGTTACTTGGTGAATTTTTGATAAATAGACTGAAATCTAACCCTAATATAAAAGTAAGAAGGACTATTGATGATAAATCATTACAAAATTTGAGAGCTAAATTGACTTGTAGCGACTGGACTTCAGTTTATGAAGAAACCAACCCAGATGCAATGGCTACCCTATTTATTGAGAAATTCTCTTCTGCCCTTGACTCTGCCTGCCCCTTTTCGAAAAAGCGCTCCAGGTATGCGACTCCAAAAAAACCTTGGATCACCCAAGGTTTACTAACCAGTATTGAACACAAAAATATGCTATTCAAGCAATATATTGATAATCCTGATGTACATGGTACGGACTTCAAGAATTATAAAAACACTCTGACAACCCTGCTCAGGAAAGCTAAACAGGCTTACTACCATAAGCAGTTTCGAGAAGCAGAAGGATTGCCAAAGAAGACATGGACACTGATAAATGAATGCCTGAATAAACAAAGCCTGATGGAACATCTTCAACATCCCAACAAGAAGTAGCCAACACGTTAAATGAATTTTTTGCATGCATTGGAGAAGCAACCTTAGAGGAAGCTTATGGCCTTTCAACTGTCGTCATGGATAATTACAAAAAATACCTACCTTCGCCGTCTTGCTCCTCTATGTTTCTGTCGCCAGTCACTGAAGACGAACTGCTGAAGATTGTTCTAGCCATGAAAAACGGTCACTCCGAAGGTCCAGATGGGTCGTCAAATTACCTCATAAAGAAGACCATCGATTGCTATGTCGGCGTTATCGCACACATCGTCAATTCTTCATTTAAAGATGGCATCTTTCCTACTGTCTTCAAGTCGGCGAAGGTTATACCCCTCCACAAAGGTAGCGACCCCAAGCTGCCTTCAAACTACCGCCCTATCTCTATTCTCTCTGCTTTTTCAAAAATTATGGAGCGCTGCATCTACAACAGACTGATGAATTATCTGACTAGGTCTAACTTCTTCAACAAGTATCAGTTTGGATTTAGGCCTGGGCACTCAACCGAACATTCTATAATGGTTTTGCTCCAATTTTTGAATGATGCGATGGACCGTAATGTGATACCAGCTACAATATTTGTGGATATAAAAAAAGCGTTTGACACGATTTTTCATCTGATTCTTCTGGATAACCTTGACAACTGAGGAATAAGAGGTAATGCTCTCTTACTCATCCAGTCTTACCTCAGTGGTCGGAATCAATTTGTGGATGGAGGTGCAGTAAGATCGGTAAAAACGCCATGTTCTGAAAAGGTAGGAGTACCACAAGGTTCAATTCTTGGACCACTACTATTTTTAATATACACCAATGACCTTCTGAACACTATCACCGATGATTGACTTGCTTTACTACTCGCAGACGACACGGCTAATTCTGTCACAGGTTCAGATGAATCATCCGTCAGAGAAAACCTCTGTTTTGGTCTAAAGAAGCTATTGCAGTGGTTTGCTGACAACCTCATGGTGTTAAACTCTTCGAAAATCCATTTTATTATCTTCTCTCGAATTTCTCATGCCGTACCGTCGATTTCCCAAATATCTGTCCGTTTTAACGGAGAACTAGTTACCATTGCAAGGAAGGAGTCTGGTAAGTATCTAGGGCTAACGGTTGATGAAAATTTATCTTGGAAACTTCATCTTGATAGGCTAAGGATGCAGCTAGGAAGGAATGTGGGGTTACTGCGGTATCTAAAATTCCACCTCCCTTTCCCTGCTCTTAAGTCAGTTTACTATTCTCTAATCCATTCTTACTTTAATTACTGTCCAATTGCTTATTTAAATACTTTCAAATCTCTTATTAAGCCCCTTCAACGTCTTCAAAATAATGCCCTTCGTACGTTAAAAGCACTCCTTCCTTCCCCATCTTCCCTCCCCGATAAATCCCCTACTAAGAGCCTTTATACATTTTTAAGAATATTGCCAGTTGAACTAGTCCTTACTGCAAATTGTGTCCTTTTCAGACTAAAACAAATAAAAGAATTCTTACCATTGGCTTTAAATTCTAGTAACTTCTCTTTAGTTTCTTTGGTCCAGAATAATTATTGTTTAAGAAGTTCAGCCAAATTACCTTGCCCTAGAATCCGAACTGAAAGATCCAGATTTTCTCCTAAAAATTCAATAATAAAGTTCTGGAATATTTATGAAAGCAATATAGATTCGCGTTTTTCTATTCCAGTTTCTAAAGCTAAATTCAAACTATATCTAATAAGTAATTATAGATAACTATTCATTTATTTGAAGTCATGTTGGCCGGTGCAATTGTTGATAAATATTTAATTATGTGGTAATTTATTGATTTGGGGTGTGGGCGGTGGGTTCAGTGTGGTGTCTCATTTTCTTCCCAGTATATCTAGTGTATTATCATTTCTTTTCATCATTTGTTATTATTATTATTATTTCTTTTATTTTTTTTTTTAGGGTGCCTGTTTTCGAGTATAACTCACTGTGTAGGCACCCTCTGTAAATATTTTGTTTTCCATTGATTCATATTGTAAAAGTGTTATTTTGTCTTGTAGTGATTTAATGAGAAATTAAATGAACTTGAACTTGAACTTAATATGTTAGCAAAAAGATAAAGTACATGGGTGCACCCGAGGCCTTTTCGAAAACCAAACTGGTGTGGAAGCATCTCACACTTATCATAAATCTCATCAAACAAAACAATCTCGAATAGTTTAAAAAATACTGAGATATCGTTACTGGCCGATACGAAAAATGTTGTTCGGCTGGCTTCCCTATCTTTAATATCGGGATAACCATACCCACACTAAAGCAACTCGGGACTATCCCTTGTGTCAAAATCATCTGAAACAGAAGGGCAATGTGATGGTAAAGAACATAACCTCCCAAAGAAAGATCACAAATACTATCACAGCCTTTCGAGTATACCTTTTTCAGCTTTTTAACGGCCTGGCAAATTAAGACCGGTGACACTGAGAAATCGTTAAAGGTATCGGTAAGCATAGAAACCAGCTCATTTTCGTAATTAGACTGCAGAACTGGATCAGGCGCTTTGAATTCGGACTCAAAGTAAGCACTCCACTGATTAGCAGAAATATTAAACGTAAGCTTAGCTTCTTCAGACTTAGAACGAAGCGACCAAATAAGGTTCGGATTCTTACTGAGCTTTTGCACAAAATCTTCTTTGAGGGTTGCACGGTGGGCATCTAACGCTTTATTGAACTTTCGTTGAGTATAGATTCGAATCTCGTTCACTATTCCACTCCGTGGCATCCCGCTATCATGCCAAACTTTCAGCCATAGCTTCGCCGACGCACAAACCACCGCTAGCTCCGGATTTCTAGACCACCCTTTCACCTGAGATCTATTACGGATATGCTTCACAAGAACTGCTACACACTCCGCGACACTCAGAGCACGCGATATTTCTGCACAGTACATGTTTATCCGCAGACATATTTCACTTTCACTGCAATATGAGTTTGCATTTCTCTGCAGCAGATGGAAGGAAACTTTTATTTTACTAAAGATATCGCCACAAGTAGCCGCAGAGAGATCATTCGACACTTGTTTCCAGTGGTGTGCGTTGGAACCCCCGTGTAACTGAACCCATGAAACTGAACCCCCGTGTAACTGAACCAAGGCGTAACTGAACCCCCGTATAACCGAACCACCGTGCAACTGAACCCCCATATAACCGAACCCCCGTGCAACTGAAATTCCGTGCAACTGAAACCCCGTGAAACTGAACCCTCGTGCAACTGAACCCTCATGCAACTGAACCCTCGTACAACTCAACCCCATTTAACTAAACCCCCGTGTAGCTGCCCCGGGCAGCTGAGGCCCCCGTGCAACTGAGCCCCCGTGCAACTGAACCCTCCTGCTACTGAACCCTCGTGCAACTCAACCACCGTACTTACATTGGGTAAAACACAATAGGGTTATGAACCATAGTTATTTAACTATGGTATAGTTATTTAACCTTTAAACTGTTTTAAATAAAATAGCCGTCCCAAAATTTAGATTGGATGTATTTGGGGGAAAAAAGGGTGGGGTGGAAGCCCTCCGATCAGTTTTAACTCTGAAAAAGTGCACTGGAAATTTTGATTTCAAATCAAATGAGCCTCCCCCCCCAAACTTCATACAAAATTTTTTCTACAAAAACCTTATGTGTTAGCAATGAGCAACTAGCTTAATTTACAGCCCTTGCCCCAGATGCTGCTCGTGGGGTTGTTAACCCCAAAGGCATGGTTATTTGATCTTCAGACTATTTTGAACAAAATGTTTATTTTTATTTTGATCGGATGTATTTGGGGGGGGGGGAGTCGGTTAAGAGGGAAAGGCTGATTGTCCTGTGATTACCTTTGATTCATCGAAATTGAACTTGAACTTTCAATTTCCAATCGAATGAGCCTCCTTCAAAGTTTTTACGATCATCCCTTCCATAAATACCTAAAATTTTAACAATTGGTAACTTGCAATAACATACAGATTGCTGATACAGGTGTATCAACATTTTTTTTTGGAACAGCTAAGCGTATCAAGATGAAACTTCTGGGGCATCTACCTGCTACTACTGCTATTAATACTGCTACTACTACTACTACTACTAATTCAACGCTATTATTACTTCTACTGCTCCTACTACAACCTCTGCTACTATTAAACTAGCACTATTAAGGCTACGCACATCAAGCTGAATATTTGACAGAATGAGGTATTTGAGGTGGAACTTGAATTAAATCAAAAGACACTATGTGCATGCAAATTTTCAAAATGGCATATCTCAAAAAGGGATTTGTGTATCAAGTTAGAACTTTCAGAGAGTGCTTAAAGGGAAAGTCAATTCACCAAAAGGAAACATGTGCACGCTCAGGCCTGGATTTACCAATAGGTCCCTAGGCCCGGACCTAGAAGCGCATAATGCTAGCGAGAGCAACAAATTATCACTGAGTAATTTTTTTTGACAAAAACTGGACTGATGTGACTTATTGTCGCCAGGTGAACTCTGCCGCCACGCTGCCTATTCACAGAAAAGTGACTTTAAAACAACACAGGAATTCCATGGTCACTTATACACTGTCAGATGCCTCCCGAGAATGGTAGCTGAGAGTTCAGTATTACCCCTCTCATCACTTTTCACTCATCAGTTAAATTCTGTTAACACACAGTTACATGGTTATACACAGTTACAGTTACATGGGGGTTTAGTTAAATAGGGTTGAGTTGCACGGGGGTTGAGTTGCACGAGGGTTCAGTAAAAGGGAGTTCAGTTGCATGAGGGTTCAGTAGCACGAGGGTTCAGTTGCACGGGGGTTAAGTTACACGGGAGTTCAGTTGCACGGGGGTTTGGTTATACGGGGGTTCAGTTGCATGGGGGTTCAGTTACATGGGGGTTCAGGTACACAGGAATTTAGTTAAATGGGGATGAGTTGCACGGGGGTTCAGTTAAAGGGGGTTCAGTTGCATGAGGGTTCAGTAGCACGAGGGTTCAGTTGCACGTGAGTTCAGTTGCACGGAAGTTCAGTTATACGAGGGGTTCAGTTGCACGGGGGTTCGGTTATACGGGGGTTCAGTTACACGGGCTCAGTTTCTTGGGGTTCAGTTACAATGGAACCGTTTCCAGTTACTGTATACTCTCCATTGGGATTTGCACGGACCCGACAACTTTGGACATTCCAGTGTTATTGACAACGACAAAAGCAGATGGTCAGAGTATTAACCATCAGATGCAACATTTACTTCGTCACTCACCGGGAAGTTCGTTAACACATGGTCAAGATTTGAGACGGTGTTGGCAACACTGATAAATGTATAAGCTTTGTCTTTATCAACGACATTTAACTGATCAGGAAGGCAATAAAAACGCACCCGAAGCAGTCAAAAAACGGGTTCCCTGCAAAATCCGAAGTTGGGAAACAAGATATCACAACAGGAGATCGGTTACTGAGAATTGTCCCCTTAATGCAGTTGAAACTCACACCTCCGAGGAAAGACAACAGCATACATCCTATAGCTCCCCCTCCCCTCTACCGAAGACCGTGGCCACCAGCACCCCTAATAAGATGGCAAGCTATACCATACGGGCCCGTACCAGACATCAGACTAACTATCCCGCCAGCACACCAAATTATTACTCCCCATTTTCCAACGAGGAACAGATTTTCACAGCTCATCGAGTCGCTAGTCTAACACAGCCCATTCTTGATTTCCACCGCTCAATCCCACCACCAATAAATCAAGCTTTACTCCATGAACAACTCCCACCACCTTACAATCAACAAAAAGGTCACCTGCAACAAGTGAAAACACCTGTTGCAACCTTAAAATACAACCCCAAGCATACTCAGCGCTCAGCTCAAAGGGATGCCCAAAGACACCGAACTCTACACGGTACGACAAAGGCTTGTAATCACACAAAGCAGAAGTATTCATTTCCCAAAATCCTACTCGCAAACGTCCGCTCTCTTGGGAATAAAGTTGAAGAACTGGAAACCACCCTCATACAAAATGACATTGAAGTGGCTTGCTTGTGCGAAACTTGGTCCGCGTCTGACACATGCACGGTTATTTCCGGGTACGATGTGTATCTACTCCCAAGATTAAATAAGGACGGGACCATTGTGAGTCATGGTGGCGGAGTTGGTTTTCTTTGCAAGCTTGCAATTCCGAATCGAGCCCTAAATATACCTATCCATAGGAAACCTGAGCACTAAGCTCTGTGGCTTTGGACAAGGCCCCGATACTTACCAAAAGAAGTATTGTCAATTATTTTTGGTGTAGTCTACTACCCGCCAAAAGCATCGTTCCGAAAGGAACTCGTACTCTACCTACAGCATTCGGTTGACTACATAAGATCCCAATACCCATACGCTGCCATTCAGATCCAGGGCGACTTTAATGATTTAAAGGCTAGCTGGCTCACAAGTTCACTCTCACTTACGCAAGTTGTTGAAGTCCCAACACGCGAGGAAAAAGTATTAGACCTTATCTTTACCAATATTGAGGAGTTCTATAATCCCCCCTACACTCTCCCCGCTATTGGTATGAGTGACCACCTTACTGTAATATGGAAGCCTAGCAGAAAACCCCCTGACGGATCTCAGTCAGTGGTGAAGTACCGCCCACAAACTCAAGAACAACTCCAGATTTACCGAGAGTGGCTAGCTAGGAAAAACTGGTCGAAAGTCCTTACTATGAAGAACGGTAACAATATGATGCAAGAGGTCACTGCTCAGCTTTTCCATGAATATAAAATAATATTTGCCGAAAAGACAATCCTGGCCAAGTCACAAAATAAGCCGTGGGTGACTAAAGAGATTAAGGATCTAATCAAATCGAGAAATGAGCTCTATAAGTTGGGATATCAAGATGAGGCTAAAAAAAAATGCGCAATGTCATATGTCTCAAAATAAAGAAATCTAAAAAGGAATTTGGTGCTCAAGTGGTTAACAAGCTTTGGAAGTCTAACCCCTCTAGATTCCACCAGAAGGTCCAGGAGATTGTGGGGCCCGACTCGAAAGCAGCTGCAATCTACGGCTCTGATGGTGAACCTCTGAGCGCTGATATGATCAACACACATTTTTCAAATATTTGTCGCACACACCCACCTCTTGACGAGCTACCTGAAAATGGACCCATTGAAAAATTCCGATCATTCGCCCCCATGAAGTATGCGAGAAGCTCAAACGCCTGGACCTCAGGAAGAGTAATTACCCTCTAGAAATTCCTGTTGAGTTGATAGCTCATTGCCCTGAGGAGCTTAGTCCTATTTTGGCTGCCTGTTTCAATCAATGTCTAATAGATAGTACATTCCCGGATTGCTTCAAGACAACCTATATAACTCCCATTCCTAAAATAAAAAAATCCCTCTCACCTAACGATTTGCGCCCGATTTCAAAAACCCCGTGCCTTTCCAAAGTGTTTGAAGGCTTTATCTGTGAATATTTATATGGAGATATTAAAGCTAATTTAGACCCTCGGCAAATTGGTTTCAGGCCTGGATATAATACTACCCACTATCTTGTATGTCTTCTTGACGATCTGATGAAACATCTCGAGAAGGAAGAGACATACGCAGAAATTCTTCTCAGCGATATAGTAAAGGCGTTTGACAGCATCCAACACCTGATAGCTATTAACCGAGCTAAAGAAATGGGTGCTCAACAGTTTCTTGTCAGAATGGTTGCAAGCTTCCGGCACAATCGAAACCAATGTGTTTCACTCACGCAGGATGAAGCATCCGAATTCCAAGAAATATGGTGCGGAGCACCCCAAGGGACAAAATTAGGACCACTGATCTTTTTGATTGTTTTTAACCCTGTCCTAGCACATATACAAAGTCGCTACAAGTTTGCTGACGACCTGTCAAGCATATCATTCCGCACCTTAGCGAGCCTAGCTGAGGAAATCACCACCTCATCAATATTTTCCCAGCTAAAGCATAATCTTGAAGATGTAATGCTTACAGTTAGTGAAACCAAGAACCATATTCTACGTGTTAGCTTTTTAAAATCTGCGATTCCGTCCCAAGAAGACACTGGACTTACAACTAAAGATGAAATAAAAATCCTAGGAGTAATTTTCAAAAGCAACCTGAAATGGGATCCACATATACAGTCTATCCTCCAAAAGGCTTCCCTATGCCTAAAATCCTTTGCTTGCCTAACGCGGTTCAATATCCAAATTTCCATTATGCGCAGTCTATACTGTATGTATGTCCAATCGCAAACCGAGTATGCTTGTCCCGTTTGAAACCCAGGTCTAACGGCTATCCAAACCGAAAAGCTTGAAAATATTCAGAAGCGGGCGTGCCAAATAATGCTTGGGGCAAATTATACATCCTATGAGGACAGCCTGCAGAAACTGAGGCTTCAGAAACTATCTGAAAGGCGACACGATCTCACGATACGTTTCGGAAAAAAATGCCTAAGCTCTGATGTCCATCGCAAAATATTACCGGATTTCCAGGAATCACAGACCAGTCGGCCAAAACACGTAGAGGAGCCCTCACTTCGTCGTGCCAACTCCTTTGTCCCCCACCCAAAAGGCATCAAAAAGCTACCTATCATCGTTTGTTCCATACTTCGTGAACCACTATAATGAGGAACTAGTTGAAAAGGAAATCTATAAAAAGTTGTGAAAAAGTTTATTTATTTTTATATTTATTTATCTGAAAGCTGTCTACCTTGTCCCCGCAATTTAAGGGGCAAGCCCAGCGGGTATCACGGCTCTTGCTAGCAACTCTCCGCCCCTCTTCTGCTTACTTTTCCTTCCCCACTTCAATCGCAGCGTAATTGCCTCTAAATATAAGATGTCCTATTTATTTAAATTCTCACTGGTTGATGGCTAATCTTCAATATGATCAATGAAATAATTCAAGTTCAGATCACTTTTACAAAATATAAATAAATGTCCAGAACCTAGGTTAGTAGATTATAGCATTTTTGATCCGTATAAAAATGTTTTGAAAGAATGGTCACGCAATTAACACCGGTCACTGAATTAATTTAAGATCCTACCGAGTTTCAAGTTCATAAAAACCAGAAAAAGGTGTCATCACTTTCAAGACTAAATCAAGCCTTTACATCTACTCAGTCCAAATTTTATTCCGGCTTTGTGAAGATGGCCCTTATATTTAACATTTTTTCCCTTTTTGAAAAACCGGTTGTTTTGTCAAGAGATGATACTTAAATTGTTGAATTAAATTTCTGATTTCAACAAAATGAATATTACAAATTTCAATGAATGCATTTAAAAAACATCCCTTAACTGTTTGATTCTCTTTTACCACAATTCAACTTTTCTGAACAGGAAAGTCATATTTAGAACGTCATCAAAATCATCAAAGCACAGCACTCTTAGCTCTGAAATATAAACAAAAATAAGCAGGTAGGACCACATTGATGAAAAGATTTGGACAAAACTAAAGACCCTAATGTACAGGCTTAGAATTTCACAGAAAATCTAAATTTGTATTACCAAAGTATGTCAAGAGTTGAAAGAATTTAAAGAAAGAATAAAGTCTGCCTATAATCTCTATCAAATATGACAACCTAGACCCACACGTGTCAATGCCCACTAATACTAAATAAAAATTCGAAATTTTTGTTCTTTCTCTGGCTCCTAGAATTACTCTAGAAGTCCAGTTTTCAACAGCAGCACAAAGCATCAGAAGGGCTGCCCACAAGAAATATATAAATGTGTACAAAAGGAAATATATAAAAGAGGATCTGCCTAGAGATCTGAGGTTCATTTAAAATAAATATTTTGTGAAAATCATCAGAAGAAACTTGCAAGTTTGTAGACTTACGAAAGTTGCAAGCACAAATCTATTAACTTCAGCGTGGGCGATTTTTTCTATGCAGTGATACCGCCGTTCAGAAAAAAATTACAAACAGATATAATAGTCTCATGAACAGTGAAAACCTAGTTTAAATGTGCCCCCCTCCCTCCCCAGCCTCCCAAAATTTATTTTTACTTGATATAAAACAGAAGATTAGGGAACTCTGGAAAATGTTTCTGTTGTTTCAATTTTTTTTTTTTTTATTATTATGCAGAAAAGAGATCAAAAGAAATTAATAAATTTGTCTGTGGATTTATGCCACGGATCCCCCCCCCCAGTGGCCCAAAATTTTATCGGATCAAAATTTCTATGTTTCCAAGCCATTCTAATTAAAATGGTCTAAAAATCTAAGAACATACTCCAAGTGATGGTAAGATGCACGGGGTCCAAGGCACAGGGGCATCAAATTATAAACAGACCACGCCAATTATAGTGGATATATTTTCATACACAAACGGACATATTATGCCTAGTGCGTCCTGTGGTTGCGCAGCAGGTTTGATCTCAACTTGGTAACACAGGATCCACACTGCAGGGCCGGCAATAGGACCTTAGCAGTCAAAAAGTGTCGTCAATCCAATGCAATATGACATTATGCCTAGTTGGAATGTGTTATTGACAATTTACATAAAGTTGAAAAGCTGAATATGGGTCCAAAGTTTCCTTTGCTAAACATCTTGTATATATGAATAGACTTCTTACACCAATTTTGACTGCGGATATATCATGAATCGTTTAAGAATGACAAATATCAATCTTTTATTAATTAATCAAAGACAATTGTTAAAAATTAAATCATGACGAAGATGGAGTAGATACAAACAAGAGACCGAGTGTTTCCTATGACAAAGAAGTAGTTGATTCTACTGTAACAGGGGTATGATATAGAAGTTTCTGGCAACATAGAAAGAAGTTATAGAGAGGTTAGGCAAAAGTCGTGCATGGAAAGATGGGGAAGACAGTAATCATATTGGTAAAGCTGAGAGGAATGATGCTTATTGTGGGGATTGTGTTTGCGCTATAATCAATACTTCTACTTCAAAAACATAAGAAACACTACAGTGATTACAAAATAAAACTTCTTCAATTAAACAGAATTTTACGATACAAAAACAATGTTTCTCGACAAAAAGTAGGAGCAATATTAAAACTTACAACAAGTGAAAATAACTCACACTAAGGAGTTGAGATTAAAAAAGCATAGGTGTTACTAAAATTAAACCTAAAATAAAAAGAAATTACAATAAAAAATGAACTCAAATTGAAAACGAGCAAAAATTGTCACAAATTTGAGTTAGTTCTCCCTCCTCAATAGCTCTTAAGCCTTGAAAATGACTTGCAGTCTATTAAAAAAAAAAGAAAAAAAAAAAGTTTGTCTGCTGAAAGTGAGGAACAACATTACAACTTAAAATGAACAGAAACTATTCCGTGTATGAAGGGATTGCCCCCTCCTAAACACCTCAATCTTCACGCTCGAGTTTTAGTACTTTTAAAATAGCTTCTGATTCTAATCAAACGGCTCTTGTGTTTCAGGAATCGTTCTTATTGAATTGGGGCAAAAAGTCAAACTTCACCGTACATAGTGGGTATTGAGGAGGCGTAACCCCCATCATATACAGAATAATTTCTATTCGTTTGAATTTCTAATGTTGCTCTTACTTTCACTTAAAATAAAGCTTTTTTTATTTATTTTCTGGTCGTTTTTTCTTTTTTCAAGTAATGCTGGGGAACCCACCTCCCTTTTCCATGGAAAATTGAATCGACGAAAAACTCCTCCATGGAAAGTTCTTCCCACGTAAAATCCTCCTTCCCTTTGGAAATTTTCCACGAACAATTCCAACCTCGCTGCAAATTCCCCAAGGAAACTTTCTTGCGAACGATTCCGCCTGAAAGATTCTACTTAGCATACTTTCATTTGAAAAAAAGACTTGTTATTTATCTAATTTCTGGTCTTATCCAAATTATGCAGGAAATCTCCCCTCCAAGAGAAAATCTACTCCCACCAATGGAAAACTTCTCCCGCGGAAGATTCAGCCATGGGGAATTTCTCCCGCTGAGAATCCCCCAGCACAGAAAAATCCCCCAGGCAATTCCAATTCCGCTGAAAGTTTCCCCTGCACAATTCCATTGGAACATCTTCTCAATTAAAATTGAGTTACTAAAGATAAAGTAAGACAAAGAAAAAGATTTAGCTTTGGAATTATGGAAAATTCCCCCGTGTAAATGTTTCCCTGGAAAGTTCATCCGCGGACACTTCCCACCCCACGGAAAATTCTCCCCGTGGAAACCCCCTCAACCCTCCCCCCCCCCGGCGCAAAATGTCTGCATACTGCCCAGTAACAATTACTACACATGGAGAATGGGCTAATTTCATAAATTACAGCCCTTTCCTCGGGGACTGTGGGGAGTGATGAGATCCCCAAAGACACAGTTATTAGACCTTTCAAATATACTGAAAAAATGGCTATCTCAAAATTTTGATTGGACGACTTTTGGAAAAATACGGGACGTAGGAGGCGGGCTAGTTGCCCTCCAATCTTTTCAGTTGCATAAGAAGGGCAATATAATTTGTAATTCTCGTCCGAATGAGTCCTCTCCAGATCTTCTATGACCATTGATTTGGTACGATCGACCTTGGGGAAAACAAAAAACAAATAAACACGCACCCGTGATCATTCTTCTGGAAAAAAAACATCCACATTTTGGCAGATGTGAACTTGAAGCCTTTGACTCGCTGAATCTCATGGTGCAATTTTCATTGAGATCCCCTGGCTTTCCCCCCTTTTTTAGGAATGAAATCAGGCAAATTTTCTCAGGCTCGTATCTTTTGATGGGTAACCTTGAACTAAACGAGTCTTATATATTTGGAATCAAGATAAAAAGCCAATTGTTTTACCGTATCTATTGTTATCAAAATTCCATTTTTAGAGTTTCGGTTACTCTTGGGTCGAGTTTCGGATATTATTGGCTGCTTATTTACAGTTCGTTTCTACGAACTGTTTGACTAAATAGATTGCTTCAGACATACCAATTGATGCTCTTGGTGATTTTTACCGTTGATTCGATAAATTGGAATGAAATTGAGTACAAAGGGAAAGATCCCCTCCCGACGATTTTAAGGATTCTTTTCAAATACCAAAACCGAGTTATTTGTTAAAATTATCTATTACGAGAAAGTTTTTTTTAAGCTTCATTTGTACTTGGATCTTTTTTTATGTCATAATAAAAAAAAATATGTAGAAAATACAAATTGTTCATTTATTTATAAATGTCACCCTTTCCATCAGGTGGTATGAGGGGAGAAACAGCCTAACCCAAATTTCCGGTCTTATTAAATTGGATTTCGTATTTCTTGAAAAACTCTTTAAATGTTTTCATTTCCATAATTTTAGGAAACCAAAAATTAATTAGGCTTTTAAGAAATAAATATCAGCATATGTAGCGTATATTAAACTGACAGTGCACATTTTTTTTGGTAAATTCATTTGAATTTTTTCAGTAAAGTACAAATTATATTCTGGGTTTTTGAAAGCATAGGGGTTTAGAACCCTACTCATATTAATTTCCGCTCGTTTTGAGTTTGACTCTGCTGTTTATTTTAGTTTCTGTTTGTTTTGGGTTTTATTTATTTATTGATACTGATTTATGGTAGTTGTATGCTTAGTAGATTAATTGATTCTATTTTTGTCCATTTTTGGTTTAATGGAGTTCTTTACTTTTTTTTAAAACTTATTTTGTGGAAAAAGTTTTTTTTAATGAATCATAGGCAGCGCGATAGAAACGCCTAAGTAAAGAACGATGTTGGCACAATGTATTTTTTTTTTTTTTTTCGTGGTCTTAGACCAGGGCACTTCGTATAGAAGGAGTTGTCGTAGAAACTTCGAAAAGGGCTCATTCGATTGGAAATTAGAGTGGCTAGTGCCCATTTTAATAGTCGAAAGTGATTGGAGGGCAACTAGCCCCCCCCCACGCCCATCATTCCCCCCAAACACATCCAATCAAAATTTTGAGATAGCCATTTTGTTCAGCGTAGTTGATATCCAGATGGAAAATAGGTTTTTGAGAAGGTCACTCCCCCACAACCCTCCGGGCAAGGGTTTTCAGTTATGCCCAGGAGGCATATAAGAACGATTTTTTTTTCCTTTAGACCGGGGAACTTCGTAACGAAGAACATGTCGAAAAGGGCTCATTCAATTGGAAATTGGAGTGGCTTGTACCCTTTTGAATAGTCGAAAGTGCTTGGAAGGCAACTAACACCCCTTCCACGCCCACCATTTCCCGAAACACATCCAATCAATATTTTGAGATAGCCATTTTGTTCAGCGTAGTTGATTTCCAGATAGAAAATATGTTTTTGAGGAGGTCACTCCCCCAAAACCCTCAGGGCAAGGGTATGAAGTTATGCCCTAGGGGCATATAAGCACGATGTTGGCACAATGTATTATTTATTATTTTTTTCCTTTTGACCAGGGCACTTCGTATCGAAAAAGTTGTCGTAGAAACTTCGAAAAGGGCTCATTCAATTGGAAATCGGAGTGGCTTGTGCCCCTTTTAATAGTCAAAAGTGAATGGAAGGCAACTAACACCCCTTCCACGCCCACCATTTCCTGAAACACATCCAATCAAAATTTTGAGATAGCCATTTTGTCCAGCGTAAGTAATTTCCAGATAGAAATTATGTTTTTGAGGAGGACACTCCCTCACAGCCCTCAGGGCAAGGGTTGTAATTTATGCCCTGGGGGCATATAAGGTTTTTATAGAAAGCATTGTCGTAGAAACTTCAAAAAAGGCTCATTCGGTTGGAAATTCAAAGGGCTAGTGCCCTTTTTAATAGTCGAAAGAGATTGGAGGGCAACTAACCCCTCACGCTCACCTTTTCCTATAACACATCCAATCAAAATTTTAAGATAGCTATTTTGTTCAACGTAGTTGAAAGTTCTGGAAATTATGTCTTTGAGGATGACAACCCCCCCCCCCCCAAAGCCCTCAGGGCAAGGGTTGAAAGGTTTTTATGGAACGCATTGTCATAGAAACTTCAAAAAGGGCTCATTCGATTGGAAATCGAAATGGCTAAATCCCTTTTTAATAGTCGAAAGTGATTGGAAGGCAACTAACACCCCTTCCACGCCCACCATTTCCCTAAAAACATCCAATCGAAATTTTGAGATAACTATTTTGTTCCACGCAGTTTAAAGTTCAGGAAATTATTACCTTTGATTAGAACATTCCCCCACAGTCTTCAGGGCAATGGTTATAAGTTACTGGGGGCATATAGGTTTTTATTGAAATTTTTGTCGTAGAAACTTGAAAAATAGCTCATTCGATTGTAAATTCAAAAGACCCTTTTTAATAGTCTCGAAATGATTTAAGGGCAATTAACCCCCCTCTCACGCCCACCTTTTTCCCTAACACATCCAATCAAAATTTTGATAGCCATTTTATTCAACGTTGTTGAAAGTTTTGGAAATTAGGTCTTTAAGGATGACAACCCCTCCACCCCCACAGTCTTCAGGGCAAGGGTCGTAAGTTATGCCCTGGGGGAATATAAGGTTTTTATAGAAAGTGATGTTATTGAAACTTCAAAAAGGGCTCATTCAAATGGAAATTGAAAGGGCTAGTGCCCTTTTAATAGTCGAAAGTGATTGAAGGGCAACTAACCCCCCTCTTACAACCACCATTTCCCCAAACACATCCAATCAAAATTTTGAGATATCCATTTTGTTCAACGTAGTCGAAAGTTCTGGAAATTAGGTTTTAGAGGATGATAACCCGATCAGAACCCTCACTGTAACGGTTTTAAGTTATGCCCTGGGGGCAAATTATGTTCCGATTTTGGGAAGGCATAGGGGTTTAGAGCCCAACTTATGTTAATTTTTGCTGGTTTTGAGGTTGACTCGGTTATTTATTGTAATTTCTTTTCGTTTTGGGTTTCATTTATTTATCAAAGCTGATTTGTGGTAGTTTCATGCTTCGTAGATTATTTGATTTTCTTTTTGCTCATTTTTTGTTTAATGGAGTTCTTAACTTTTCTTTGAAAAACTTATTTTGTGGAATTTTTTTAATTAATTCAGACAAAGGCCATGAAGTATGAATGTTTCTGTTACTTTAAGATTTTTCGAAACTATGCTTAAAAAACAGTAATAAAACCGCTGAACTTTCTTTGCTGCAGATTAAAGCAAACTTCTTTTTGATGTGCAAGACGTTTAGGTACGAGTTACTTGGTTTTTATTATAGCGATGTTTTTGTAAGGGGCAGTTTCGTTTTTCGTTTGTTTTGGTGTTTTGTCTCGTTTTTGTGGTTTGTTTACTTTACTCTTACTTTGCTACGTTTTTCTTGTTCGAATATTTATTTTTGGACAACTGAACAACAATTAAACCACTTTAGCCGATTGTATGTTGTTTGCAATGCACAGGCAGCATACACTATACACTGCCATGAAATTCCAGCAGTAAAATCTGCCTGGGGTAAAAATATAACCTAACCTTTTCACTTCTTGCATGTTTATCTGGGTGAAGCTGCTTTTGGAGCTCTTTGAAGTTCTTCTGTAATTCTTTAATATCAATGCCGAACATCTTCTGTACATTTAAAATCTGAAAGTAATCTCTACCATCCTTTGGGTGCTGCACTACTTTACACGAATTACAGAAAACCGGATTTCGTGCTTGCAATTGTCTACCACAACTCCAACAATTAATATGTGTGCAGTATGAGTGCTCAAATCTCTTCAAGAACTGAAGGCCAAACCTTCCTAAAAAGAAAGAACACTAGATTTCATAATAAACGAAAAAGTTCTGATGTAATAGATTAAGAACTAGATAAAATCATGGTTGCAGCTTTCACTGTAACCTAGTAAAAAACAAAATTCAGCCCATAGTAACTGAAAATTTGTTTTTAGAAAAAAACTATTAAGTGAGAAAAATTGTCATTTGAACCTGATTCAAGAATGGTAACAATGATTCTGATCAATATTAATGGTATTACATTGAAACCCACTAGATCCCAAAACGAAATTTATGTTGGAAAGAAAAACCACTCAACTAGGGCAGAACTAAGGCGGATACAGTAAAGGTACTTGAGATAGTCTATCCGTTCTATGAGCCTCTTGAAGGCAATTGAAGACCAAATAATTATTCAAAATTTATGACCAATCATCTTCACAGGACATGATCACTCAAATGGAAATGGAAAAAAAATTGAACTGTACTCTCCATGAATCTCCATAGACAGTTACGCAGTTTTTGAGTAGCAGTAGTCACCGAATTCAAAAAGAAGACATAAGGGTGAAACCCAACAAAAGCCTGACTAAAAACACACGGTGCCAGACAGCTCAAGAAGATGTGGCTTTCCTTTGATAGAGTAATTGCCATTGGGAATTAATGGATTGTCAATATTTGAATTTGTACAAAACAAAAGGGTAGTCAAATTTAACTAAGAAGTCTTTCTTACTTATTTGCATGGTTCAGTTAGGCAACACGGATACTACATTAATAACTTCAAAATATTGAAAAAACGAAAGAAACATGGTTAGAAATTTAGGTATGAATACACCTAAGATGTGTGCAGGGGGCAAACAAAGTTTTATTATGATGTCCCTGGTACTTTGAGGATTGAAGCTTAGCTTGAAGTTTTGCATGAAGTTTTGAAGTTTAGCGTAAAGGCTGAAGTTTAGCAGATCCTTGCTACATCCCATTTTTTTTTATTTATGCCAGGAATCGTGTACAGACGGTAGACAATGAAGAAAGTAACAGCTAAACTGACTAAATGACTAGAGATTCAAATCTATAGAAAAAAAATCCCTCGACACCCATGAAAGATCAAAAAAAAATTTGATGCGTACAGTGATATTGAGCAATCGTCATTCGGAAGGAATTGCACTATGATATATGCAACCACTCAGCTTATATAAATCGTTAAAGATACAGGATTAACAGTGTGTCATATACAGTGAATATTACAGGTTACAAATAGATTTACACTCTTTTTAAAGTGAATACAGAACCAGAAGTTGTTACAGCAAAAATTTTGTATATAAAAGATAGAGAAAAATTATTAACGGAGTTTCCAAGTGTTGGCAGCTAAGTCTGTTGATTACTAAAGTTCTTTTCAGAAATCTTTTTTTTTCAGATTATAGTGAGGGGTTTCTCCTGGAGGGGGATAAAACCAAAATTCTACGCTTTTATGGCACTGTTTTTGAAATTTTCATGGAGGTGATTCTCTCCTCCTTAAAAAAAAAAAGTTTGGGTATCTAGCTCCAGGAGAACAAGGATTCTGTAAATCGTTCCGAGTGCATAATAGTGTAACTACAGTTGGCTCTAAAGATGTCCAACATTTGTACAACCAATAACACGATGCCAGAGAAAGTTAGAAAATAAAACTATATTGGCATGCAGTTGCAGGAAGATCTGTAACAATTGCGAAACATCTTATCGAAAATAACTTAAAATTCCGTGGAAGAACATAGATACTTTAGAGCCGAACTAAAGTTAGTTTTCATTTCTACCTTTATCAGTTGGTTGTTTTTTCTTGCATCTGACACTTTGTTTCTTAATTTCAAGTATATATTTCTTTAGAATACAACTTCCTTTACTCTGATCACAATAAACGATCTAGGAATCCGCGTTTTCTGATCTTTCTTCAAGAAAAAGAGAAAGCCATTTGGTTTGTGTATTGTCACATTGAGATGGTTGTCAGCTATTTGTAAAAGTTTTGCTTACAATATTAACAGTGAATAAAATGTTGCGTCATATTACTAAGTTCAAATTAAAGTCTAAAACATGCAAGATACTTAGCTTCAATTTTTACGGGTGGATCAACACCACTGTCAGCAGCAGTCAATAGTGCCTCTCTAGTTTATTCGATCTGCTAATGAAGGACTCGTAGTTTTAACATCGCATTCAGAAGATTTCGTACCTAATTGATTTTTGCAGAAATTACCAACACCACTAAACCAATCTTAAAAGTGATCTGTCTTTGCTTACCCTAAAAAGGTCTTGACAGTGTTCAAAGAACATCCTGTCTTAACAGCATGCAGGGTCTTGGGCAAGAAGTGTATACAGGGCAGAGAGCTGGAAGGGCAGATTGCATGAACTATACCTTAAGTTTTGTGGGATTATGGGTGTATTGCTGTACACTTTTATTATTCCTGTTACAAAAATATAGTATCACTAGATTAAGTAGATCTTGTACCCTATTTAGTTACATTATGTATTGTAATTAGTCTAATATTTAGTGGATACTTTAATTAGCTTGATTAATGATTTAGAATCATTTTGAAAACAATACCAATAAACATGATACCATACTACTCATTTTTGCTCAGCCTGCCGGAGTTGACATTTTATTTTATTAATTAAAAAAAAATTCCGACAAATAAGTTTTTCAAAGAAAAGTGAAGGCCATTTTAAACTTAAGCTCAGCAGATACAAATACCTTTTAAAACTCAAAATCAAATCGACCAGAAATTACTATTAAAGAATAAATGAAATCCAAAACGAACAGAAATTAAATAAGCAATCATAACAAAAACATACAGCAAGTAATAACATAGATGAATAAATAGATCTTAAAGCGATTAATGCTTAGATTGAATATGAATATGAAGCTTAAAATGAAAAAAATATTTTCCTATTGAAGTATAAATGAAACTTAAAACGAACAGAAACTAAATAAACAATCAATGCAAACAAACATACAATATGGTAGATATCAATATAAATTAATAAATAAATCTTAAAACGAGTGAAACTTAAATTGAATATGCAAATCAAGCTTGAAACGAACAAAAATCACCACAAGCATGAGTTTGGGTATGACCTCCTTCTCTCACTGTAAAAGTCTAAAACCTACTGCGTAATTGGTGCTTTACTGAAAACTATATGCGTCTTGAACAGTATTGTGAAGTATAAACAATATCAAACTGAATATTTGATGAATAATGATATTAAGTGTTGAAACATCCATTAGTTCAAGAATTTATTTCACTGTAATTGTATTTTTATTTTCAATACTGTAAGAACTGGAAAAGAAAATATTTGTAATATAATCCGTTTTCAGTTAAGCGCCAATGACGCAGTAGGCTTTTGGTTTTTATTTACAGTTAGGAAAGAAGGCAGTATCCAAACACTTGTCTGTAGGGAAACTATATTCGTCTTTAACAACTTTAAAAAGAGCTAATAAATCAAACTGAAAATTTTATATATAATGATATTAATTGCTGAAAGCTCATCAGTTCAAAATTTTACTATAATTTTAATGTTTATTTTCAATATTAAGTAAAAACGAAAACATTTGTCATAAAATTGGTTTTCAGTAAAGCGCCAATGACGCAGTAGGCTTTAGACTTTTACAGTGAGAGAAGGAGGTCATACCCAAACTCTTGTTTGTGGTGATTTTTGTTTGTTTCATGCTTGATTTGCATATGCAATTTAAGTTTCACTAGTTTTAAGATTTATTTATTAATTTTATTAATATCTATTGTATGTTTGTTTGCATTGATTGTTTATTTAATTTCTGTCCGTTTTAAGTTTCATTTATACTTCAATAGGAAAACATTTTTTTCATTTTAAGCTTGATATTCATATTCAATCTAAGCATTAATCGCTTTAAGATCTATTGATTCATTTATATTATTACTTGTTGTATGTTTTTCCTATAATTGCTTATTTAATTTCTGTTCGTTTTGGGTTTCATTTATTCTTTAACAGTAATTTCTGGTCGTTTTGAGTTTCAATTTTAAAAGGTATTTGTATCTGCTGAGCTTAAGTTTAAAATGGCCTTTACTTTTCTTTGAAAAACTTATTTTTTGGAAAGTTTTTTTTTAATTAATTTTTGTTCGTTTTTGATTGCAAATAAATTTAAAGTTTTTAAAATTTCCTTATTTCAAAATCAAACTTTAAAAAAAAAATCAAATATTCATCAAAGTATCAAAACTGATATCAAAGTAACAATATCAAAATGAAAAAAATGGGTTTGTGTCAACCTCAGAGTTTTTATTATCTGATGTTTGAACAATTTTTAACAAAATTGCTATTTCAAAATTTTTATCGGATGGGTTTAGGGAAAAAGGGCATGGGGGGACTTTGCTCTAATTGCTGTCTGTAGAACCGACTGACTGGGATAGATTAAGCTTTGGTCTCTTTTGACTCTTTAAAAGTGAACTAGAAGTTTCTATTTTCAATCAAATGAGCCCTCTCTGAAGTTTATACGAGTATCCCTTATATAAGAACCATATATATCCCCATAGTATAACTTAAAACGCCTATCCCTGGGCCCTGGGGGGGTTGTGTCGACCCTGGAGTTTTAATATCTGATGGTTGAACTATTTTTAATAAAATGGTCGCCTGAAATTTTTATCGGATGGGTTTATCCATCCGATACTCCCAAAGGCGTTGAGGACGAGAGGGGCTAGTTGCCCCCTGATCTTTTTCACTCTGAGAAAATGAACTACAACTTTTAATTTCCATTCAAATGAACCCTCTCTGAAGTTTATACGAGCATACCTTCCATAATAACCATATATGCCCCCAGAGCAATACTAACAACGCCTTCCTTAGTCCTGGGGGGGGGTGTGTTGACACAGGAGATTTCTTATCTGATCTTTGAACTATTTTTAACGAAATGACCATTCGTAAAGGTGTTTTTTTTTTATATGATCTTTCAACTATTTTTAACAAAATGGCTCCCTCAAATTTTTTGTCAGATGTATTTGGGGAAAAAGGGCTTGGGGGGCCAGTTGCCCTCTGATCACTTTTGACTCTTAAAAAGGGCACTAGTACTCTAGATTTCCAATCGAATGAGTCCCCTTCGAAGTTTATACGACGACCCCTTTATATGAAGTGCCTCTGGGAAAACAATTAATGTAGTGTGGGGGGGGGAGGCTAGCTGCCCTCCAATCACTTTTGACTCTTAAAAAGTGAATTAAAACTTTCAATTTCCAATCAAATGAGCCCTCTAGGAATTTTATACGAGCATCCCTTCCATAACAGCCATATATGCCCCCAGGGCATAACTTACAACGCCTACTTCCGGGCACTGGGGGGCTGTGTCGACACCGGAGTTTTTTGTTATCAGAACTTTGAAATATTTTTAACAAAATGTCTATCTCCAAATTTTTATCTAATACATTTAGGGCGTGGAGGAAAGGGGGCTAGTTGCCCTCCGATCTCTTTTGACTCTTAAAAAGTGAACAAGAACTTTCAATTTCAAATCAAATGAGCCCTCTCCAAAGTTTATACGAGCATCCCTTCCATAAAAACTATATATGCCCCTAGAGCATTACTCATAACGTCTGCCTCCAGGCCCTGGCGGGTTCCGTCAACACAGGAATTTTTCTTATCTGACCTCTGAACTATTTTTAATGATATGACTACTATGAAAATTGTATCAGATAAGCTTGGGGAAAAAAGGGTGTGTGGGGGGGGGGCTAGTTGCCCTCGGATATCTTTTGACTCTTAAAAATTGAACTAGAACTTTCAATTTCCAATCAAATGAGCCCCCTCTGAAGTTTACACGAGCATCCTTTTCATAAGAACCATAAACGCCCCCAGGACAACACTTACAACGCCTAACCACCGGGCTCTGGGGGATGTTTTGTTATCTAATTTTTGAACAATTTCCAAAACACTGGCTATCTCAAAATTTGTAGGGGCTGGATTTGGGGAAAAGAGAGCGTGGGGGACTAGTTTAACTCTCTTGACTCTTAAAAAGTGAACTAGAACTTTCAATTTCCAATCAAATGAGCCCTCTATGAAGTTTATACGAGCATCCCTTTCATAAGAACCATACATAACCTTAGGGCATAACTTAGAACGCCTTCCCCTGTGCCCTGGGGGGTTCTATTGACACCTGATTTTTTCTTATCCGACCATTGAACTATTTTTAACAAGATGTCTATCTCACAATTTTCATCAGATGGGTTGGGGAATAGCTGCCCTCGGATCTCTTTTGACTATTAAAAAGTGAGCTCGAACTTTCAATATCCAATCAAATGAGCCCTCTCTGAAGTTTAAACGATCATCCCTTTCATACGAACAACATATGCCCCAGGGCATAACTTAAAACGCCTACCCCCGGGCCCTAGGGGGGGGGGGTGTGATGACACCTGAGTTTTTGTTATCTGACTTTT
>JAQQPU010011523.1:16745-27772 GCA_029168905.1 Artemia sp. Kazakhstan ARC1039 | reverse complement strand
TTTAAGATTAACACGAGTTTAACGTTTAATTACATGACAAAAAAAAATTTTTAAAGCATATATGAACAATTTTGTTCCCAACTATCTCTACTAATACTAAGTCCTGGTATTTTTGAAAATGGCTTACAGATAGAAAACGGCTATTGCAAGCTCTCGTCTTTTCTATTTTCAATAAACTATGCCTATATTCTACACTCTGATTAGTCAATCACAAATTTATCCTTGAAAGCTGAACAGTGTTCAACTCAATAGATTAAAACGGAATCCATAATTCGCGTAATAGTCAGGCTTCAACTTTATTTTATCGGCAAGTAAGACAATAATATGGGCATGGCTTTAGCTTCACTCGAATTCAAATCCTGAATCAAGACTCTGATTAACATTTTCATCATTTTTTAAAGAAATTAATATTTCCGTGCAGTATTTGATGCGGCGTGGTATTTTTTAGTTTCACTCGAGTGAAAATCGAATTAAGACTCAAGTTATCATGATCAACACTCGAATTAGCATTTTCATATTCGGTAATCTAGGCTAAAAACATGAGTTGTCATAAATCTATAATTCATATCGGAATCCCGCTTCCTAGGGCTATAACGAGAGAAAGGTTGAGATGGCTAGTGCACGTTCAGCGGATGAAGGATGACAGATTGCCGAAGATTGTCCTTTTCGGCCAACCGTCTAGGGCTAAACGGAAAGCAGGTCGTCCGCGGTTCGGATGGGTGGATCTCATAAAGAAATATTTAAAGGAAATAGGAAATTCCTAGGAGGGGGTAAAGAAAGAGGCTTTGAATAGATTGGGACGGAGGAGGAGCGTGCGTAGCTATGTTGGCCTCAGGTGGCTTGGTGCTGCAGTAAGTTGTTAGTAGTAGTAGTAGTAGTATCTTTGGTATCTTCATGTATCTTTGATGCCGTCATGAAATAGTACCTTCAAATTTCTTTAAATAATTCATAACCGATCTGGAAGATTTCTAGAATTGAGTACATTAACCAGGTATACGGCCGCCATTGGTAAACTTATTATTCGACTTGGTTTCTGTTGGCTAAAATTAGTAGGCTATTGCGTTATCCTAATATTTTATTTATGACTTTCATATTACTTACCATAAAATTTTATGGTTATGACTTACCTTTTTACGGTTTTATGGTTTTACTATACAATTTTAGGCTATGACTTACCATATGATTTTTATCAATTTGGCTAATTACCTGCACAAAGGGAAAGTATTTCAGCAGTGGGAAACATCGAGAGATGGTGCAGCACAATTAATTTTAATACAAGGCTTCTCAACCGAGGCTCCCTGGACCTCGCGAGCTCTGTCGAACTTCACAAGAGGTTCTACGAAATAGAGTGACATAAACTACTCACATGTTTACCATTTGAATTATGAAATCAAAATATAAAAGAGATAAAGTACATATTAGGCCAGGGTCCGACTGACAGACAGTATTTCAAACAGTAGGCTGTACGAAAAGTGTGGTTTAATCCCACTTTCTAGGGCTATAATGAGAGAAAGGTTGAAATGGCTAGGACACGTTCTGCGGATGAAGGATGACAGAGTGCCGAAGATTGTCCTTTTTGGCCAACCGTCTAGGGCTAAACGGAAAGGAGGTCGTCCGTGGCTGGGGTGGAAGGATGTCATAAAGAAAGATTTAAAGGAAATGGGAACTTCCCATTTCCTTCCTCTTCCCAAGAACTTCCCCTTCCCAAGAAGGAGGCTTTGAATAGATTGGGATGGAGGAGAACCATGTGTAGCAGTCTTGCCCTCAGGCAGCTTGGTGATTCAGTGAGTTGTTAGCAGTAGTAGTAGTTCTGACACGTGTAACTTAATATAATGGTTACACAGGAATAAAAAGGTGCAGAAGCATTTTTGTAATTGTAAGTTCAATTGCAAATTAATTAAACGGCAATATAAACAAACAGAAAAATAACTAAAAAGTAATTACTAAGTAGGTAAGTAAAAAATAACTAATAAAAAGTAAGACAGGAATTGGTATAAATAGATAAATGACAAACAAGAAAGATGAAGGAAGTATTACCAGTATCATTTCTACTATAGACAACTGCAAACTCATCTTGCTTCGAATTTACATCCGACTTCCAAGATATATTCATTCCTCCAATAATAGGCGTGGAAGCTTCAATGATAGGGGGTGATGGACGGGTTGCTTGGAATAAACTTCTTTCTTCTGACTCCATTCCATTACTAACTGCTGTTACTGATATGGAATAATTTCGACCAGGAAGTAGAGTGTCTAGAAGGATCTGGCTTTCAAATACATTGTATGTCGAAGAATCTCCGCTAGGCGTCTCTAATTCCTCATAGGACACCTTAAACAAAAATAGAGTTTTAGAAGGAAAACTAAGCTTTGTCAAATATATGGGTTAATTTCGTCCTCTTCTACTAAGCTGCATACCTGTCCAAGAGGTAGATTTCACCTCGCCCCTGATTCGTCTCAAGAATCCCCCCTAGAAAATTTAAAAACTGCTGCTTAAAATTAAATTCCTTCCCCTCCCCTCCCCCTCTCCGGGGAAAAATTATTTGATATTACATACACGCCGTCATGGATTGAACCAGTGTCGATTTATGTGCTAGAGCGTATTAAGAAATTGGTGAACGCCTGAAATCACCCTGTCCAGGGGGAGATGGAATTTGGAATGATATATAGATAAGACTCATTCATTGCAAAAAGCCTGAGGGCCATAGCAACACAAAATACAAATTTAGATAGTACAAACTGAGAGATTAAAAATATTATAAAAAGATATATGTGTGTCGTTCGATGAATCCCCTGTTTCTAAACCTTTTAAGCAGTTCAATTACAACAGTGATCTTGAAATTTTTGTCAGATGCCACGAGAGCCTGCCTTTTTTCCTATACCCTTTCCTTTTTCCTTTTCCTTTCCTTGCCCTTTTTCTTGTTCGATGCTTTGTCTGAAAAATAATCTAGAGGAAGGGCCGCATAATCAGCTGAACAAAGAAAACGGGAAAATTCGAACAAAGATATTTAGAGGACCTAAACTTACAAACCCGCAACATTTGATATAACACATTACTAATATTCCCAAAGGTTCATTTGGGAACCTTTGGGAAGGTTCTCCTGTACCACTCTCCCATCTTGTACCACCCAAAGGTTTGAGCGTTTGAAATACAAAGTGGTGCACAAGTACTTTCCAGCGTCGTGATGACGCGAAGAAAAAGACGCATATATGTTTCACTATACAGAAAACAGTAGTAGTGTTACCCCAAAAAAAATGTTCCCAAATTTCACGACTTTTTTTTACAAGGGAAAAGGACCCGAATAATGTCGGTACTTAACAGCGGCGAAATGTTCAAAAAAGGCATTTAAGACCAATAGCCATGAATTGCCAGAATCGCTGGCTTTCCCTGGAGGCTACAGATTTCCACGTGAATTGTTAGAAAATGGAAATGCATACTGAATTGTGAGACAATAAAGCGAAGTTTTAAGCATTTTCTTTCTGAACTTGGAATTTTAGGCCTTTGTATGGTAAATTATGATATAAATAACATTTTGAACGTGATTTTTTTTTAAATACTCAATTTAGTTGAAGGCGTTTATAGTTTTAAGATGTGTTATGTAAACAAAACATTTTATTAAAAATATGATCACGAAAAATTGAATTTGTGCAATTCCGATGCCGTCTGGATTAAACTTAAGCAATCCCGAAAGTTCTTAATATAAAATTCGGCATAAAGTTGGAAACCTAAAAATCAGATAATAACTGATATTTCACATACCTTCTAAGTAGACAAGAATCAAGAGATGTTTTTGCTATTTTGTTTTCATAACAAGAAACTAACTACCAGCTAGCAAACTTTAAAACAAAAACCAACATATATTTCAGCAAATCCTGATGAAACAACAGGCAACAGGTTGCTTCGACGCGTTCACGCAATTCGACGCGACAAGCGAATCACATAGCACGCATGTACGAAAAAGGCGCGGAATGACCTGGTACTGACCCCAAAGGTTGGCTAAAAAATAGAAATCCAAGCAAAATGAGGGAAGGAAAGAAGTGAAAACCAACATGTAGCCAAGTAGTAACAAAAGAGCAGAAGAGCGAAGCGGAAAATCCCAGAAGGGGAGAAAAGCTTAGATCTATACTTGCTAGGATTTTACTTTATTTTTGCTGCAAAATATAACTACAAACAGAGCAAGATATTACTGTCTCATCTGGAATAAACCATTAACCTATTGTATATTCAAAATAAAGTATATTTTTCAGATATTTTTCTGTTCTAAAAAAATGTTCTTATTTTTGCGACCTGGTCTTATTGGCTAACAGGGCTGCTCCGGCCACTTAGGTGCCCCTTACGCCCTAGTTGATTGCCTGTATGGTAGAATCAACCCTAAGTCCTTCCCCCATGAAAAAATCCTAAGGGTGTGCCAGGTTCGGTAGCCACATATTACAACCAGGAAACTACAAAATGTTGGCTCCTTTTTCCATTAATAACAGGAATTTCTGTTGTTTTTCCCTCAATTGGAGAGGTAATGAAACCCAATATAGAGGGAGGAAGATTCTACCGGACCTGTTCGAGTCTCTATTTCTTAAAGTCCAATTAATAGTCATACAAAATTACTTACTTTAAAGCTTTCCTGAAAACTAGTGGGATCCGGCCTCCACGATATCATTAGATCGTCAGCTTCTGAGGTGTTGAGATTCAGCACAGGCTGAGGTCCTAAGATAGAACAAAAAAAATAATATGAAAAAATACTTTTATGTATGGAGTTTCATTTTTACAAACATGATTTCTAAATAATGTTTTTAATAAGATCTAAATGAGGTTTTTGTTCCTGTGTAAATGTTTTATTATAATACTTTCCTGTAGAATGTGACTTGAGTAAAAAACAAAACAGACTTTAAACAATTTTAATTTTTTTTTAAAGAATGAAATGGGACGACGTCGACAGTCGTCCCTGAATAGATATAAAATATATCTTATTTAAGGCTTTTTTTTATGTTTCAGTTTATTTGGAGTTTTTTTTGTAAAGTTCTTTTTATTTTTGTATGAATTTTCCGAATAGAAAAGGAAATTTTTTCAAGGTACACGGTTTCATGCATTCTTTTCCTAACATTTTTATAACATTCTTTACATGCTTTCAGACATTCATACGTTCTTTCAATCGTACATTCATTTTCATTCATTCATACATTCTTTACTTCATTTCATTTATACATTATATATTACATACATTTATACTTTCCTACTTTCATAACATTCTTTACATGCTTTTATACATTCTTTTCCTACTGTTCCAAATCCTGATTTCATACTTATTTCTGAAGTAGTTATCCTCGAAGATACGATCCTCTAAACCAGTAGTTCCCAACGATTTTGGGCCATGCCCAACCTAGGAATTTCTTAAAATTTAATGCCCCTCGTGGTATCAACATTTTTTACTCAAAACTTTACATGTATTCACCCCAGGAAGCTTAAAAGATCACTAACTTGGTATTTTTATCGGGTCGTCTTCCAGGCATATTTTATGCTAATGAAATTATTGTCTGTACAAAACATATTTTATACAATACATGACGTTTTTGAAATACTATCATATATTTTTTCCTCTTTAAATGCATATTAATGTGGTGTCAGTCAAATGATTTTTTAAAAAATTAACCTCTTAAGTAGAGTCTTCCAAAGGGTGCACGCCCTACCCATGACCCAACAAAATATTACCATGCCTACTAGTGAGCCTACTGATGAGCCTACAGCCGACTGGTGAGACCTGTACCTCAAGCTGGGAATCACGGCTCTAAACCAACATAGTAACTTTGGTTTAAGAGGCATAAATTATTTACGTACTCTATGATCTTGTATAATTTTACAGTTTTTTAAAGTCGAAATAAAAGATGGACCCTCATGGAGGACCCTAAAGGTGGCTTCTTATGGAGCAAAACAACTTGAAAAATAATTTGCGTAGGGAAATTCAAAGAACCAAGCACATTTTTGTAAGTAAAAAAAAATTATTAAAATTCAGGAGTTGCATGTTGTGATCTGGATATGGCACTGTGGGCATTATGGTCCCTATTTAATGTCCACAAAATTTTAATTTGGGCCTTGTTCAACAATTCATTGAGATTCATTTTTGAGCTACACTCGAGATATCAACCTATCAGCTGACAGATGACAAATAAACAGCGGTTAGTTTCGCAGAGGATCGGAAGTTTCCCGATTCGATTTTGGCACCTGAAAGTGACCACTTCGGTTGGAAAAAAATTGGCAGCCCTGGCGAGAACGCGTTTGGGCTGCAATAATTTGACACTTGATGACTTTTATGAAGATATGGTTATTTAGTCAACCATTATTTATTAGTAGGTCAAACTCGTACATTTTTTTTTCTTTTTTTTTCAGGAGTGTCATTTTATTTACAGACACATTTACAAAAATAAAAACAAGAGAACTTCATAATTAAAAAAAAGGAGCGTGTAATAATCAGCTCATGCTTTGTTAATATGGTCCAAAACTGTCTTCCCAATTTCAGGACTTCGGCTTGTTTTCAGGGGCACTAATAAGGGGGTAAAGGTCAAATATATATATATATATATATATATATATATCCTTATATATATTGCGCTTGTCCTTGAACATAATTTGCTTTGAAACTCGGGCCGGGTTGAAATTATAGTAGGAAGCGGAGTTGAATCATTTATGTTTTAAAGCATCACTAGGTATTTTCAGATATTTATAATCTTAGTTTTACTTAGTTTTATTTTAACATATTTATAATTTTAGTTTTACTCACCTTTTGGAACTGTTTTACTCAAGTTTAGATTTTTCATAAATATTTCTTTGATTCAGGTTTTAATGAAATTTTGAAAAAAAAAAAAAAAAAAACATTGATTCAAGCCTACCAAATTTAGATTTCTATTTGGAGAAAACACAGTTTCACTTTATATTAGATGAAAAATTTCTTGTCACCATTAAAAATTTTTTTTCAATGTCTTGTGTCAAACAGGGAATCGCTGTGTATCATTTTTAACCTTTTCAGCTACATGAAACCTTCGACAATACATCTGGTTTTGAGTTCGTAGTAGTGAAGGTCAGGCTACAATTATAGTAAATTTATTCTGGGATACTTTAATTCAATACTACTTCTGTGTCTACTGTCTTCTGTCTTCTATCTTCTGTAAGTATTGGTTCGCGGTTCCCATGAGGTTTATTTTTTATTTATTTATATGATTGTATTTTTTTTTCTTCTTTTTTTTTTTAATATATATGTAGGAAGTGAGTAAAATATTGAGTCCTGCCACAAACAAATCTGTATAAATTTTCACGTGGTAGGTATGTTTGATATGATTTTTTTTGTGAATATTGGTCTTTAATAAAAATGAATTTCTCTTTCTAAAAAAAAAATAAAAAAAAAATAATGGTTTGATATTGTGTTCACTGACCACGACTTTCAACTTTATAACCAAAATATTCGAATTAGTTTACAGCAATAGACATCAAAATACACGAGAGGAAACAATCAAAATAGATTTCATAAAAAATCCAAAACAGTATAATCACAGTACTCGCAAAAACAGTTTTTACTTTTTCTCTCTCCCCCCCGCAAAAAAAGGATTAATTTCTTTATATTGTTTAATTTCAAAGTTTTTGATAAAAAACACAATGAGCCAAGAAAAACATTAAATTGATTGTACTCCGTGCCAAGGATTTTTTTTACACCTCTGAATTACACGCGATCTATACCACGTCAGTAAAAACCAGAGGGGGATTTTGGTCAGGGGTATTCCCGCTTAGAATTATCTGAAGGACCCCTTTTCCCTCCCTCTGAAAAGATTAAAATGCTGCCTAAAAAATTAACTTTTTATACACTGAACTCCCCCCCCCCACCTAAGGAACAATTAAGGATGTGTCTATCTATCAGTCATATACGCAGGGCCCATATGCCCCCCTGGCAAGGTGCGTGCAAATATGAAAAAGGCAAAACGAAGGCAAATTATACACAAAGTACATAAATTATGGGAAAACTAATAAAACTCTTGAAATTTAGACCTAGCCCAACCTCCTACTGCGTTTGCGCCTTGAAATCACCACCATAGGTTGTTAATTTCCCTGCTGCTGTCCTGACTTGACATAGCGTCCTGGTATAAAACAAATTAGTTTCCGTTTAACATTTTCCGAATGGAGTCAGACTCCCTTCATAACAAATGTACTAATACTCCGACTCCACGGCCCTGTTTTAAAACTTCATTTAACTAGATTTTATAATTATAACCGATTCCAGCTCCGATTTAAAACATTTTTAATATACCGACTCTAACTCCCTTCAGCAAAAATTTACTAAAATTCCAACCCTACAGCTCTGTTTTAAAGCTTCACTTAGCTAGATTTTATAATTACAGCTGACTCCAATTTCGACTTAAAACATTTTCAATATACCGACTCCGAATCCCCGCAGCAAAAATTTACTAAAACTGCGGTTCTACAGCCCTGTTTTAAAGCTTCACTTAACTAGATTTTATAATTATAACTGACTCCAACTCCGAATTAAAACATTTTCAATATACCGACTCCGACTCCCTTCAGCAAAAAAATTATTAAAAGTACGACTCTACAGCCTTATTTTAAAGCTTCACTTAACTAGATTTTATATTTCTAACTGACTCGAACTCCGACTTATAACATTTTCAATATACCGACTCCGACTCTCTTAGGCGAAAATTTATTAAAACTCCGACTCTACAGACCTGTTTTAAAGCTTCACTTAACTAGATTTTATAATTATAACTGACTCCAACTCCGACTTAAAACATTTTCAATATACCGACTCCAACTCCCTTCAGCAAAAATTTACTAAAACTACGACTCTACAGCCCTGTTTTAAAGCTTCATTTAACTAGATTTTATAATTATAACCTACTCCAACTCCGCCTTAAAACATTTTCAATATACCGACTCCGACTCCCTTCAGCAAAAATTTACTAAAGCTCCGACTCTACAGCCCTGTTTAAAAGCTTCACTTAACTAGATTTTATAATTCTAACTGACTCCAACTCCGACTCCAGACATTTTCAATATACCGACTCCAACTCCAGTTCCGACTCCATTCAGCAAAAATTTACTAAAACTTCATTTAACCTGTTAAATACAAACTGCAACTGTTGTAAACATATTCTTTGCAACTTGATGTCTTCTGATCGTGAACAGCCACATTACGGGAGCGGCATCTTCATATACAGGTTATTAAAATGTCAATTTGAGCTAATAGAAACTGACAGAAACAGAACGTTGGTAAATATCATTTAGCCAAATAAGATTTATAATCATTTAATATATTTGACATGAAGATCTTTGGCTCCGATTCTGAAAAGCTAATTGAGTATCCCTTTGTAGAAATGCTGTAAAACTGTCGGCGCCACTCTATAGGACCGCAGCGATTTGACATTTTACAGGTCAAAGGGAAGAGTCATGATCATCAGTAACATAGCCAGAAAGACGGTTTGGGGGGGGGGGGGTTATTCCTAGGAGTCTGTTGGTACTTGTGCGTAATGGAGATCGTAAAAATAGCAAAATATTGGGAAGAGGGGGGGGGGGTTGAAAAGCTAATTGAGTACCTCTTCGTAGAAATGCTGTAAAACTGTCGGCGCCACTCTATAGGAACACAGCGATTTGACATTTTACAGATCAAAGAGAAGAGTCGTAATTATCGGTAACATAGCAAGAAAGAAGGTTTGGGGCGGGGAGGGTATCCCCAGGAATATGTGGGTACTTGTGTGTATTGGAGGCCATAAAAATAGCAAAAAAGGGTAAGTCACAGAAAATAGAAAAACTTTCGGTAAATCTAAAAGATCTTATCTTGATGAGCGATTTTTTTTCAGGATTTTCTCGTATTCTGTGTTTCATCATTCAAGCTAGTTTCACAAAACACGTAAAAACGCAAGTAAAGAAACTACCACTTAACGACAGAACTTGGGCCAAAACCCTTTTCTCGACTAATTTATATCACTCCTATAAAATAAAAAAGACTATCTTATTTCAATAGCATAAGGTACAACATTATAGCGTTATGGGACATTACATTCTTATGAATTTTGGGCCACACTATAGTGAGAAACTAGATAACCATTCTTCGACGCATGGTTGAACCTTTGGCTCAGCGATTCCCCCAATAATATTTTGTGTGAGGTCACTAGTGGCTCATAAATGTGTCCTATAGGTAATGGGTACTTTGTACCGTATGTATGTATTTACACGCACTGGAACTACTGGAGTAAGGAATTGGAGGAAGGGGGGTAAACCATATTCACAACTTATATTTCCCCCCTGGAATTGTTTATAGTTTGAAAGTCATGCGCATTTTTGCTGCTTTGATATCATTACATTACACCTATAAATGAGGTTAATTTTAAAACCTGCCGCATACACTAGTCAAGGAATGATTCCAAATATGTAAATGTTGCTCATCTACCTCTTTCAGAAATGTTTTTTTAGGTTGAGGTGGATATTGAGGGGGTGAAATTCGTGTTTCCATATATAGGACAACAATAAAATTAATGTCTAGAATAGGGTAATAGGTCACGGTGATTATGAAAATCACTTTTATTTGAACGTAAAATTAAAACTTACGTTTTTTGAGGTTGAGATTGATTTTAAGGAGGTGAAATTCGTGCTTCCATGTAAAGGCGTACAACAGCAAAATTTATGTCTAGAATAGGGTATTAGATCATGGCGATTATAAAAATCACCTTTATTTGAAGATAAAATTAAAACTTACGTTTTTCGAGGTTAAGATTGATTTTAAGGAGGTGAAATTCGTGCTTCCACGTAAAGGCATACAACCGCAAAATTGATGTCTAGAATAGGGTATTAGACCATGGCGATTATAAAAATCACTTTATATGAAGATAAAGCTAAAAATTAGGTTTTTTGAGGTTGAGGTTGATTTTGAGGGGGCGAAATTCTTGTTTCCATATATAGGCGTAAAACAACAAAATTGATGTCTAGAATAAGGTATTAGATCATGGCGATTATGAAAATCACCTTTATTTGAAGATAA